>JBBYHL010458539.1:2923-15066 GCA_038381835.1 Adansonia madagascariensis | reverse complement strand
ATACACACTATTTATATATTTATTTGAATATTTTAGTTAATTAATTAATTATCTTATAATTATATAAATTTATTTATTATATTATATTAAATAAAATATAAATATATTTAAAAAATTCAAAATTTTAAAATAAAAATTAATGAAATAAAAATATGAAAAAAGTTGATCGGGGTAAAATGTAACTTTATCCCCATAAAGCCAATGATTCCATTGGACCTGCTAGCTCTAGTGAAAATCTAAATTTTTAATGGAATTAGATTTTTACTGGAGTTTACGGCAAGCATCCTGAGTTGCAGTTGGGGGGGGGGGGGGCGAGGGGGATTTCCACTATTTCTTCTTTGGACTAAATTTTTGGGTTTTCTTTTCCTCGAAAGGGTTTTATTTTCAAGTTCAGGAAGGTAGAATTTGAGTGTAGAAATGAAAATGCGGTCTTTCAAAGTTTTCAAGATTGGATTCTTCCATTATGTGTATAAGCCTTGGAGGATTATGGAATATGTTCTTTGGGCCTTAATTGATCTTTTGTTTTGCAATCCTTTTCCTCTTAAATTGTTTTTTAAGCAAAACTGTTGATTTTAATTAATTAGTAATGGAAGAAATGTCCATGGACCATAGTGCAAATTATACTTTGGACCAATCCTCAACCCAATAAACATCGTCTAAAAGTGAAAGACCATGTTTTGTGAATCCATGGCGGCACCATTATCTTGATGCCTTATATGCATGCTGGATTACAAATTCCTATAGAGCATGCAACTTAATCCGAGCTTCTTCTATTACAGGGCCAGTGTCTGACATATCTTCATCACTAGACTTTAGCTTCTTGATCATCGGCAACCGATCACTTTCAAGAACTATTTTTCCTCCATCCCAGATTAGTTGCCGTCTCCAATGCCTTAACAGCTGCTAGAGCTGCCACCATACCTGCTTCCTAAGGCTAGCCTTACACTTCAATTGCTGCCGAACCCACCACTTGTACTTCATATATAGTCCCTGACAGCGATACTACCTCTACACTTCCTTTGTAAGTCCAAAGCGCCATCAAAATTAACCTTGTGATGAGAAATGGACGATGGTGTCCAAGAAATTTGCCTTTGTCAGCCTGAAAGGTCTCAACTTCTTGAGCATTTGGCTCTGTTGGCTATGACATTCCCTTTTTGTTTCCTGTTATTCTTAAACTAATCATTCCTTGAATCTCACAAGCCCAAACCGTTTTCACATATTGTTTATGACTTGGAAAAAATAGACTTACCGAAAAAATGGTGATAGCATAATTGAAAGTTCTTTTTCTCCTACTTAACAAAATTAGTAATTATGATAGTACAATAGCATAGAAATATTCTCCTATGACACAAAAACAACCAAGGAAAATCATAAGGCACTAATCACACAAGGCACATAATTATTACGTGAAAAGCCCCTTTCAATCAAAAGGGTAAAAAATCTCGGGGCTAGAAATCTACTAAAAAACTTAATTATAATAAAAGTGTGGCTATAAGGTCATAATATTCGGCAATGAGTAAATAATTTTACTTTTAGCCATCAACAAGTAATCTCAAAAACAAAAACAAAGAGAAAAAGTTCAGAATTTCACAAAAAACAAAGGCTATATTCAAGTTGAAGATTGGAAGTTGTAGTGATCGGTTAAAAAATCGACCGTTCAAAATCGACATATACAAGTTCTCGAGCCATTGTAAAAATATCAGCTTGATTAGACCACGGATGACTGTCTTATCGTTGGCTTGATCAAAATTGCTTAGTTTTCAAATTAAAGAGTCTAAATGAAAGGTTTTGTCTAAAACTTTCTCTTCTAAAAAGTAGATTTGCCCAAGGATCGGGTTATTCACTCAAGTTCGAAGGTTTGCTCGATATTTGGAAGGGTTTGAACAAAAATATTAGACCCAAAAATAAGCTTAGACAAAAAAATTAGACCCGATTAAAAAATGGGTCAGGTTTTGCCTCTAACTTCAAAAGCCTAAGCTTGACCCAACTCATTTTACTATTACATAATATATATTAATTTTATATATTATATATTATGTAATTTTTATCATATAAAAAATATATATATGTAATATTATAGTGTGAACATTAAAACTAGGTTAAATACTTTATATTTTATACTTAATAAAAGAAAAATATTATATTAATAAAAATTAAATTTAAAAAAAATATATTTTAAAAAGCAAATTATAAAAAAAATATAATATGGGTGGGCTTAAACGAGTTTGGACTGTCCATTTACAAATATAGGTAGACTTGAGCAAAATTTGAAACCCATATTATGTGTTGAACCAAGCCTACGCAAACATGTTTGATGTTAATAATATACTTAAACTTGGCCCGACACGGCCCATGAGTACTCCACTAAAATGTAACTAGTTGCAACCCTTGCTTTTAACTTAAAGAGTCTAAATATAAGGTTTATAAATTGACCAAAGGTTAAAGGGTCTTCACAAAAAAGGGACCCAAAACCCAACAATATGGAACAACCTTCATGCCTTTCTTAAAGGTTTAATTGTATTATTAAGTTCTAACATCACGTGATAATCATTATTCAATGACTAAACTCCACTTTTATTTTAGTTCCAAATTAATTTGTCCTCAAAGACTCTAACACCAGAAACACTTAGCTTCATTCAAGGAAAATTTAAGAGCCCAACACTAGAACACTTGACTTCATTTGGGGGAAAGTCACTTTTGACTAACTCTTTTTCCATTACATGATTTCTTTATAAATAAACTTCTCTCCATTTTAGCATCCCATGGAATAGATTTGACTATTAAAAACCATGCAAAAAGAACGAGAAACTAGTTTACAACTTCAAATATGGATATTCTTTTGGTTCCTAATTGTGTTTTTGGTTCCCTTTATTAAAACTTCTTTAGCTTCCCATATACTTTTCCAAATAAATAAAGGTTGATATGTTAATCTTAACTCTGAAAAGTTACCATTTGGAAAATAATTAGCTTCAAGAACTCTGTGGTTAACTAAATAAGACTTATGTAATAATCTCTAACACTGATATGTTTTATTAAAAAGTCTATGCTTTATTAAAAAGTCTAACTCTTATAAACCTAAACCTCCTATCAATTTCGCACATCTAATGAATACCTATATAGCCTACCCTCAGTCTTATAATGTTTGTCAATTCTTAGCACTAGTTCTTGGCCTCTTTAGTAATAGAAAAGAATTCATGGCATAAGATGGGATAGCTTGGAAAATAGCTGCTTTCATGAAAATTTCTTTCCCATACCATTTAAAGATGATGTTTCATGATTGTTGCAACAAACAAAATCAACTAAAACTTAGAAAAAGTCAGTTGAAACTAAATCAACCAATGTGAGTTGGTTCCATTGCTTTCGCTAGATCAGTCTCGGTCTATGTCAGTTTAATGTGTTGGTTTTAATAGGTTAAATCGATTGATTTACGGTTTATAAAATTTGAAATTGAATCGATCAACTTATATATTATATTTAATATATTATATTATTTATATATTTTTAAATATATTTATAATATAATATAATATAATATAAAACTCATATTTACTTACCTAACTCATACTTAGTTACTTACCCACAGCCCAACTAAAAATAAAATTAAGTAAAAAGAAAACCGTAATTCCCTTACCCTTACCTTTACACCCTCATCCTATTTCCCCTTCACTTGGCCCTATTACTTCTCAAACCTTAAACAATCTACGTGAATCTTTGTTTTCTTAAATGTCATTTTTTTCGCTTTATTTTCCCTTTAGATTTGTGATGCAACATGAATGTAAGAACACTGATCAACAGAGAATTGTAGGGAAGCTGGAGAAAAAAGAATAGCTATCAAGCAAACCCTGAATATTAAATTACAAAAGAGATATAAAGAGAAAAGAAAGTTTTGAGGATTAAATATAAGACTTTGATATTTTCATCTTAGTAACACATTATTATATAATGTTTTGTATTATCAATTAAAATCAACAACTAACGAACTAAATAACTAACTTACTAAGAACCAGTTAATAAACATTTTAACTATAGCGATGTGTAGATTGTGATTGTTAGCTCCTTCTTTACTATAACTTCCCTCATAATAGCACCCTACTTATAAGAGGAGCCTTATCTTTAATTGAAACTTTGGAAATTTGAGCTATAAATCATAGAAGATTTCCTATGTTGCATATTTTGGGAATGAATTCTTCCAATGGACCAATACCTATGTCGTTGATCTATGTCCCTATTTCACCATTCTCCTGTCTAATATGGCTAATGGTTTTAGTGCCAGAGTAAGATTTGCTGTTGCTAACTACGAGTGAATGTGGTAGCATGGCCTTGGTTTCTTTTTAAGCTGTGAGACATGGAAAACTGCGTATAGCTATGAACCTAGGGAACGTTCGAGCTTGTAAGCCACTACCCTTATCTTGTCCACTATCAAGTAATGGCCAAAGCATTTGGCGAAAAGCTTGTAAAATTGTCTATCAGCTAGTAATTCTGTCTTTAGAGCTATAATTTTAAGCAAACCCAATCACCAATCGATAATTGTCTATTTGATCTGTGCTTGTTAGCTTGGTGTTTTATTCTAGCTTGAGCTCTGCATAAATGATGTTTAAAAAGCTACAACAATTTTTTCAAGCCTATAAGTTGGTATCCACTTTCCAAACAGGTGAATCTCTTAAAAAGTATGGAATGAGGAGTGGGGATGTGTAACCATACAAGGCTTCGAAGGTTGTTACTTGGATAGTTGAGTGATAGCTAGAGTTTTACCACCACTCAGCTAGTAGTAACCATTTACTCCAACACTTAGGATGATCACCCATAACACATCTTAAATAAGTTTTCAGTGTCCTATTGACCACCTCTGTCTAGCCATCCATTTGCGGATAATAAAATATAGATAAATGTAGGGCAACGCCTTATAGCCTAAAAAGCTTTTGCCAGAATGTACTGGTGAATACTAGGTCTCTATCATTGATAATGGTATCTGGTAGTCCATGTAGCTTAAATACATTGTCCATGTAAGCTTAGGCTACATCAATAACAGTGTAGGGCTATGACGACCCAAAAAAATGCGCATATTTGGTAAGCCTACCCATAATTACCAAAACAAAATTTTTCCCAAAAGAGGGTGGTAGCCATTTTACAAAATCCATACTTACTTGGCTTTATGCAACTAAGGGAATAGGAATAGGCAGTGGTTGTAATAGCCTTAGGTAAGCATTGTTACCGTATTACATCTCTAACAGGCATCGCATTCCCTTACAAATTATTTGGCCTGTTGTTTGAGCCCTTTCCAATAAATAATAGTTGATAAAGATTTAGTGGTGGCTAATATTCCAGAATATCCCTATTTGCCTCTTTCATGGAAGAGTTGTATGAGTTTGCTTTAAAGTTTGGTGTCTTTACCAACCATCATTCACCCCCTTCTTCTCAATTACTGATCAAACCACGTATATAAAATGTTTTGTCGAGCTCTTGTTGTAGATCTGATATTACCTCTTGAATTGCAGGATCATTTAACCAACTATTCTTAATCTCTTCCCATACATCCCTGGCTACACTAGAAATAGCCATCAGTGAAAATTCATGAGAGTGGACTCTTGATAATGCATCGACCACTATATTATTCTTCCTCTTCTTGTAAACAATCTCATAGGTATAGCCCATCAATTTAGTACGCCACGTGTGCTACCCCAAAGAGTTACTCCTCTGTTGTAATAGATACCTAAGATTGTGGTGATCAGTCCTTGTGCAGAACGGTCTTCCAATAAGATAATGGTGTCGTTTAGTTCTAGCATAGAAAATGATGAATAATTCTTTCTCATATACTAAAAGGCCTAGTGTTTTAGTGACAGAACCTTATTGTTATAGGCTAGAGGGTGTCTATTCTGCATCAATATAGCCCCTATGCCAATTCTTTATGCATTTGTCTCCACAATAAATTACTCAAAAAAATTTAAAAGTGTTGGCACTGAAGGTGACATCATTGCTTCTTTTAATCTCTGGAAAGCTAACGAGGCTTCCTCATTCCACTTAAATTAATTCTTCTTTTGCAACTCTGTTAAATGTCTACAAATGCTACTATACCCCTATATAAAAGGCCTTTAAGTTCACTTACATTCACTAGTGTAGGCCATTACTGGATAGCCTCTATTTTCCTTAGGTCTATAGTCACCCCTTGTGTAGAAATGAAATGTCCTAAGTATTCCACTCATGTTTGAGCAAAATAGCACTTATTCATCTTGGCTAGGAGTGAATGTTGTTACAGGGTTTGCAATGTGCAGTCTAGATGCTACAAGTGCTCCATAAAGGATCTACTATACATTAGAATGTCATCGAAAAGCACCATAATGAATTTTTTCAAATATGGCCTAAATTTATCATTCATTAGGCTCTTAAATCTTGATGGTGCATTGCTTAAGTCAAAAGGCATGGCTAGACATAGTGTCCATCATGTATTTTGAAAGCAATCTTGGGTATGATCAGTGGATACTTTTTTATCTGATGCCAACTGGCTGTGAGATCAATCTTCAAGTAGATAGAAGATTCAGTTCATTCAATATTTATCCTTCACTATCTCTTTATTAAGCTCTCTATAGTCAATACACATTTTCCAAGTTCTATTCTTTTTCGTCACTAGCACGACTATGGTAAAGAATGGGCTGCAACTAGGTGTATTAAGCCTGAGATTAACAATTTTTGTGTCTTCTCAATAACATCTCTCTTAACGTTGAATGTCTATAGAGTTTAATATTAATAGTGAAACCTCTTTTTTTTAAAGGAATCCCTTGGTCATGGCTCTTAAGAGGCGTTAATTCTATAAGTTCTTTGAATAGCTACTTAATTTTATCAAGCAGCAAATGTATCTCCTTAAAAATCTCATCAACTTTCTCTTGAGCAACATTAATTATAGCGATTGAATACATAGTTTCATTTTGAGCTGCAGACTACATAGTTTTATCAAGGAGCATTCTGTACCATTAAAGAGGGCCTTGGACAGATGCTTATCCTTGACTGTTAGAGTTTCATAGCTTATGCTCTACCTTTGAGCACTTGTCTCTTCCTTTGGGCAATAAATGCCATTCTTAATTGTTTGAAATCCCATTTGATCTCTTTTAATGTTTACAACTGCTAGATCTAGAAAGCTATATTATAACTCCCTAATGACAGTAGCAACACATCTATTAGATCTTTGTAGCGTCCAAGTGAGATCTTTATAAATAGACAAGCAAGATAGACGACTCTCATTTGCTACATCTACCCTCATAGGTCCAAATTCTAAAATTTTACAACCAAGTTTCTTTGCCACCTTTATGTTCGAAAAATAATGGGAACTGCCCGAGTCTATTAAGATGTTTAGAGGTTTCTAGTTGACATTTACTATCATTCTCATAGTTTTATAGCCATTAGTTGCTATTTCATTGATTGCATAAACAGATATTTAAGGCATGACATCTTTCCCCTTTTCTTTTTCTTTCTCTTTAACTCCCTTAGTTTTTTTCCTTATTTCCTCTACCTTTATAAGGAATAATTCCTGCGATTTACACTTGCGTCGTTGAGTATGCTTCTCATCACACTAGAAACATAATTCCTTGGCTCTTTTCTTATCAAATTTAGTATAGGTTTTAACCTTAATGTTTTGTTCTAGATAAAGTTTCTTGAAGGACTGAGGTATAGTGTTTAAAGATTAGATGGTGTTCTTGGTGAAATTTTAGGGTTAGGCAATAATGAAGGTATTTTTTTTAGGTTTGGCCTATTCTTGATAAAGAGTGGTGAGAGTAGATTCTTAAAGTTGTGCTAAGGAGTATGTGTGGTGAAGGGTCTTGGGCGTGAACATCTTTACTAGGTTTCATATGGCAGGCTTCAACTTATTTATGAAGAACTTAATTGTATAATCTTTTGTTAATTGCACTTTATCTAACAAGATTTCAAATTAATCATGGTATTGGGCTACTGTATTTGACTACCTCAGTCTCAAGAGTTTTGTCATTGGATCACCACATAGCTCGTCCCCAAATCTATCCTCCAAAGCTTGAACATACTTATCCCATGGTGTGTTTTCACATCTTCCATTGTATCTTACCAAATTTTGATGCCATTACAGAGCCTTTCCCTCCATGTTGATCCTAACCAATTTAACTGCAGCTTCCTCACTGAAATGTTGATCCGACGGAGTAAGGTCAACCTTGAAGAACTGCTAGCACTTATAAAGCTATTCATTTAGATTTTTCTTATTGAAATGTGGGAAACCAATCTTAGACTATCTGGTGTCAAAGTATTGGCCATGACTTCCTTATGCATGGCATGTGTTATCTCTATTATGTAGTTGAGCCATGATCTGGGTTTATTATAGATTGAGGGTTGAGATATCCTTCCTTAACGAAACGATAACTTTTTCTTGGGATTGTTCCTATCTATTGATCTTGGCTAACATCTCTTTCAGAGATTTTTTAATTGATTTTTTAAACCTTTTAAACTCTTGGGCCCATGTATTTTTCACCATTGTAGGTGCTAGGTCAAGCTCTGATACCACAAGAATGCAAGGACGCTGATCAACAGAGAATCATAGGGAAGTTGGAGAAGAAATAACAACGATCAAGTGAACCCTTAATACAATATTGTAAAAGAGATACAGAGAGAAAAGAAAGTTTTAAGGTTCAATATAAGATTCTAGTATTTTCATCTTCAGCAATACATCATTATATTTTGTTTTGTATCATCAGTTAACATCAACTAACTAATAAACTAACTAACTAACATCCATTTTACAAACATTCTAACTACTGTTGATGTGTACATTATGACTGTTAGCTCCCTGTTTGCTATAACTTTCCTCGTAACAATTTGATCTTCTGGCTTTTTTCTTGATTTTTTTTATTGTTTTCTAATCTAGGTTGTTTTTCTTTTTGTCTAATTTTTTTTTTTTTTTACTTTTTGGTGTTTTTTTTTTTGTGGTTTTGACTTGTATTATGAGTTGTTTTTTCTTTTTTCATATTGAAATATAGAAAAAATGCCACTTTTGTCTTTAGGTTCATTTATGTTTTGTGTTTACTTAGATCTTTTTTTTTTTTTTGCTATTTCATATTTGGTTTTTTTTTTTTTTTTGCTGATGTATTTTAAATATTTTGATGGTGTTTGGATTTCAAATTTCTATTTCGATATGAGGACAGTTGAATTTTGCCATTAAAGAGAACAATAGAAAAAAATAGAGGAAAATTAGTACACTGTTATCTATATTAATTGAGATAACCAAACTAAGTGACATATATTGGTTCAATTATTTCTATTATGTAACTAAAGTTGGTCGGTTTCTAGTTCTTTCCTTTTAGAAGTTGGTTACGTTAGATTTTGCATTCTCTAGGCCAAACCCACTTATCTAATTTATTGCATAATCCTAAACTCAACTATCTCTTGCTTAACAACTTCTGGTAGTGTTTTCGTAACCAAAGCTTCCAATTGTAGCTTACATTCTAAGGCACCATTTGGATTTATGGTGGGATTGGTCCCAATTAGATTGATAATAACGACAGTGAGATTACTTAGTGTAATGATGAGATTGGATACTACAACAAGTGAATTAAAATCAATGATGAGATAAGTGTTTGGATTCAAAAGTGGCATTAGTGGTGAGGTGAATTATAGTAAGAAAACAAAATGACCATTAAGGATATAGATTAAAATGTGTATTAACCTATAAAATAAATAATTAAAAATTATTAAAATCATATTTATATTAAAATTACATTTCTAATAAATAATAATTAAAATTTATTAAATTAAAAGATATTCTTAAATTTAAATTATTAAATTATTAAATTATATTTATATTTATTATTAATTATTTAAGTAATGATTTCTTTTTAAGTAATATATATTAATTGTATAATAATAAAATACATATTTATTAATTAACTACAGAATAATAAAATATATTTGTTATATTAATTAAAAATATTTTTACGTTTTTAACTAAAAAATAATAAAAGAAAAAAAAAGTTACATGTTTCATGGGTAATATACCTTCTTATTGGGAGGGCATTTTTTCACTAGAGTGTGATGCTCCATTGGAAAATGAAGGGGCTAGCATAATGACCTGATTCCTTCATCTAAATGCATGCAACGGGTCACACTAAGAGTCCATTTGTTCCAAAACGAAGCCTACATTTGATACTCTTTGGGAAATACTAGTTAGAAGCTTTTTGGCCCGAAAGTGTGTTACCTTTGACTCCTATATACTTGTAACTCCTGGACTAATGCAAGAAAAGCAAAGTTAGACTTACTGAAATACCAAAGGAATGGAAAAAGTTTCATGTATCTTATTAGAAAAATTTTAAGCCATTTCGAGAATATCTCTGATGGCATAAATGAAACTATATTTTAAATTTCTAAAACGTACAAACTAGGTGATATGCAGTACTTGGAGAGTTGTTTTTTTGTGCTTAGATGGATCTAGTAGTGGTGATAGTAAAATTACGTATTGTAATAGTGAGTTTAAAATCTATAGCTATGTGTATAAGGATGTAAAAGCAATAATGGCATAAACTATTTGTTCGTGATATGCAGTATTTAGTGGAGTTGCTTTTTGTACTCCGATGGATCTAGTAGTGGTGATAGTAAGATTAAGTATTATGATAGTAACTTTAAAATAAATAGTTATGTGTATGGATGTAAAAGCAACAGTGGTATGAGATAAATTACAGTGAAAAAAAATGAGTATTAAAAATATTGGATTAAAATTTGTACATAATGAAATTCTTTTAGATTACTTGATATTTATGAAGTCAATAAATAATTAGAATTTTTTAAAATAATTTTTTATGTCAAATATCATTTTTAATAAATTAAAAATTACTAAAAATGATAGTATTATATTAAATAATATTTTCTTCTTTTGTTTTCTTTGTATAGCTATTTATGTTCTAGATAACTTATTTTAATTATATAATAATTAAATTGATTTATTTAGTTATTTATTCTTTTAGAAATAAAATTTATTAATTAGTTGATTATATAATAATCAAGTTTATTTATTATATTAAATTAAAAAATAATTTCAAAATTTTTAAATAAAAATATAATAAAAATGACAAAAATTAAGTAAAAAGATATTTTAGTATTATAAAAAAAGGCAAAAAAAAAAAAGGCAAGGAAAAAAAGGGGAATGTAGGGTGTCATGAAAATTTTAAATGTTGTACGAACCTTAAAGGTCCATTGGTTGAATAAGGGTGTGGTACGGTTAAAAGGGCTCCACCATGGCATAGTGTTGCTATCCGAAGTATCCTTAATGTGATTGGGCCAAAAAATTGGTTGAATCGCATTGAAATTGAAGTCCAGCTAAATCCAAAGGGATCCATAGTCTATAAATTGAGCCTTTACGAGGCCTTTCAATATCTCTAGGAACGTTGGGAGAGGGCTTTTGTAGATGTAAATGAATAACTTAAGATCAACAATGAATAAGGTAGCCTCAGATAAATCTCAATTTAATGATTATAGTATATATCGAATTTCAAATTTCCATTCTACTCTCAAGTTAAGTTATATGGATTCAATATGGGTACCTGTACTTGATACTTTTCTTTCTTGTTTTTTTTTTAAAGAATGAATTTGTCACTTAAACAATTTTGATAATTTTGTTAAGTGTGAAATTCTTGATAAACTCAAACATCACTTGAAACACACTCGACGTGGGATATTGCACAATGCATACCACCATAAGGCAATGCATACTCACACCGAAGGCGAATGGGTCCATACAAAGAACACCACCACAAATAGATTTTTTTGTTTAGAGAAGGAACATACCACTTAACAAAACTATGGTAATTTTGTTAAGCGCAAAATCCGTTATAAACTCACATACCACTTGAAATACACTTGATGTAGGATATCGCACAATACATGCTACCAGCATACAACCACAATGCAACTTGCACTCACACTAGAGGTGAATGTGTCTACACAGTGAACTCACAGGAGGCAATGTGGGATACTTTTTTTGCTTGGCATCGGTATTCGACACTGATATGTGTTTACGTTGATTCTTTTATTTAAAACTTTGAATATATAAAATCAATTAAAAAAATTCAAAAACTTGTTTATATAGTCTATTTATTTAGGCATCGATACGGATACCTAGAGTGATTTCGCCTTTGAAATTT
>JBBYHL010458518.1:26791-52619 GCA_038381835.1 Adansonia madagascariensis | reverse complement strand
CAAAGTAGAAAGATATAGAAGTTTTGATATAAGATCTATACTAAGATTAATTCATTTCTCTTGGTATATGATACCTAGAAGTTGGTAATTAAACATGTGTGACATACTGTAAAGCCTGAATGAAAGGATTAGTGAAGATGGACCATAAGAAATGGCAACCTTGTTGATATTGATCAAAGCTTGCCTTTTTTATTAATGTTTCTGAAATGTGTCATAGTTTATTCGTAAACATCAGATGTTTATCTTAGCATTCACATGCCAATTAAGGATGATCTCTAGCACTCGCTGTCGTGCTTATACTTAGTATTCATTGAATAAACCATTAATCATAAAATTTAGTCTATGTTATGGTCTTATTATTCTCAAACATACACTTGCAATAGTATTGAGAATACTAAATGACCTATTACTTATAGGATTCAAAAATAGTTTTTGAATCCAAATCCTTTTAAATCTACACATGTAGGATTTAGTGGGATGCATTTATGATTTTTTAAAAGCTAAAGATCATAATTTGACTTAGTGATACATAGCCATGATGTTAAAAAAAGCAATTATTTGAAAAATGTTCCAAACTAGATAGGATTGCATGTTTATGTCCTAAAGGTCATAAAGAAACTTTTTTGTTTAGGCTTCTAAAAGGAGTTACATTTAGATCATTAGCTTCCAAGCTAATAAAAGATTCCTATAGTTGTTAAAGTAACAATTGAGCCATATGATTGGAATTTAGCTTTTTACTGATCTAAATAGTTAATGACTTTGATAATAATATTATCATGAAAACGATTGAAGCATATTCTCATGATAGTATTAAAGCTTTGTCTAAGTTGAGACACAATTGTTAATTGAAAGAATTCGACATTGGATGTGTTAGCGATTTACTTAATGCAAGTGAGAGATGTTTGTATATGCCCTAGACTCAATCATCTTGGATGAGGCATCTATTAGTTAATAATGCAAGCCAATCACTTAGTTTAGTGATACAAGGTTTTCCCGCATGTTAGTAGTATGACTAACAATCATGAACTACTAATTAGATAAAGCCTATGGAACATATTTGGCCTTGCAAAGGAAATGTAATGAGTTACAACTATGAGATACTTATGCATCAAAGTCATTTCGTAAAACTATTCATAGTCATTATATTGCCAAAATAGGGCATTGGCAATGCTCAAAGACCAGCCTGTGTTATGCCTTCTTATTTGTGAGGTAAGCAATTGATCTTATGAGTCAAAGTATATAGGATAATTGGGATGGCATGTGGGTGTTTGTTTTATGGAAACAAGTTTATTAAACATGGCCCATATGAGAACTCAATTTAGTATTGTCATTCAAGTGTCTATGGAAATATTCTTATGTGCTAGTTGCATAACTAGTCCTTTGACTTGCAATACCAAGTCATCTTGTATAGGGGTGTCATACTTAGAGATCATCATGAACGAGTCCGTAATAGTTGGATGTCTATGATAGGTGGCTTTAGGCATGGCATGAAGCATAGGAAGGTGGATAAGTGATCCAAAGAGGATTCACCACTCTAAGTGAGATTGGGGACATATCTCTTATGTTATTGTCTTTGGTTAACTTCATAAAGTCATTTGCCATTGCATGATGGATTTAAGAGAAATGGTTTCTCCAAATTCATGAGGTTCACCATATGCTGTAGGAACTAAAATGGATTAATACATTTGTAGACACTGCACCAAGCTTAGAGTCTTTCTGGGATATTTGGTGAAATGATCGAATTACACTATAAGGCTAGTTAGTGGAAGGTTTCTCTGAGGTCATATTGACTCTTCAAAATTTAGGTAGTTGTGATGGGTTGTGAGATCCCACTCTTGATCTATAAATGTAATTAATAAGATTAATTATATTCATTGCCAACATGTTAGGAACTTAATTGTCACACATAATAAGATAATCTGTTAGATTAGATCCAGGCTTTAATTAAGTATGACTTAATTAAATAAAAGATAAAATGTGGAGGACTTAATTGAATTAGTTCAATTAGGTATTATTAAAGATATAAAGTAGATTTATGAAATCTACTTAGAGATATCTTAATGTGGTAGTAAAGATAAGCATGTCTTATAGAGATCATGCCTGGTAGTAGGCATGTAAGTAGGGATTGTCATAATATATCGAGATATGAACCTCAATATATCAGAGTAGATAGCATTTTCAATCATCGAAGGGCCCCAGTCAGTCAGAACGAATCACTCATCTAAAGCTCCCATACCAAAATACAAGAGTGATTAGTTTAAAGAGTTGCCGATCTATTTTGTCTATAAGTGTAATTGATCATCTATTAAAACCATTCATTAAAGAGTTATGAAACTCTAAAGGAATGATTTTATGATCTGCATATACCAGAGATATATAAAGCTAGGCTTGGGAGTTAGTTACATTACAAGTAAGGACTTGATTCTTCTCGTGATGCCCAATACTTGTACCAACTAAACACATGCATTTGAATTTGTTTTCTTGATTTCAATCATATATGTTCAACCATAATCCCCCTTTTATTTATTCCAAAATCAAACAAATTTTCACTAAAAAATGTATCCCAAAACTCTTATCAAAACTAGCTCAAATTTACAACCAATTCAAAGCAAATGAAAATTTCTATAAAATCATTTGACTCAAAAAATATTAACTTAATGACTCCATTTTCATTTACTTTTTGTCACTTTGTCTCCATTTAAAGGAAATCACAAAGATAGTACACTCAAATTAAATCGACCAAATTATTAATTTTGGAAACAATATTAAACAATATTAAAAATCACCTTTATTTAATTCAGCTTGGAAGTCACTGAGACATTCTATAAGATATTCCTAGGTTTATTGACGCACTAAACATGACTTCTGGAATCAATTTTGAGGCATCCGAATGCCTTGGAATAGTAGATAGCAAATTGGGGGAGAACAAAAACAATAATAGATTTGACATTTCAAGATTTTTGAATTTATTTCGAGTTACTCCTCTCACATAAAATTGACAAATCAAATTCTAATGAATGCTGAATCACTGAAATTCAACTTAAAAGTATTCACAAAATGCCAAAAAATCATTTTGGCTATCATGCAAAATTTTTAATTGAACACTACTACATAGCATAGCATGTCTAAATAGCCTACATTCTGGAATTTCTTCCTGGTCCATCCAGAACACCCACTGGATGAGCCATACATGTTTTAAAAGCTTATTCATTCTACTTTTATCTAAAAAGATGATAAAATATACAAAAATGATTATCCTCATCAAAAATAGTTTGAAATATTGATCAGGCACTGAAATAGAGCCATTCCAATAGCTCAGGTTCTAAGATTTTACTGTATTTGTCCAATCACAAAGTCAAATTTTTTAAAGCCTATTATGCTCCCCAATCAATGAGGACTATGAAAAAAATATTAAAATAAATTTGTAAGGCCTACAAGCTAATCAAAATATATCGTTTTTATGAGACTACCGTGCTAGACTAGAGCAGTAGCCTTAACACAACTTGTGATCATGAAGCCTTCTGCTACATTTCAAAAACACGTTTTTGAACGTTCGAACATCCAGCAATGAGTCCAAATAGAATCTATGAATGTCATATATGAGGAAACTAAAAAGACTTCTAATGCTAAGACCTAGAAACATGTTTCCTGACATTGGCGATATGCTTCGGAGTCATACAAATGTCTCTATTTTTATTGCTTTTATTCACTATCATTTATTCTTAGCAAGTGAATGGCACACCAATGCCATTCACTTTTGTGCTGAAACCAGCACCCAAGAGGACTCTACACAACATAATTTGACTCACCTAAACATTACCTAGTGACTCACATTAAGGCTCGCCAAGTTTAGACTCATCCAAGCATATTTAAACATTTAAAAATATTTTTATTTGCTCCAAATCAGCATTAATTC
Source organism: Adansonia madagascariensis (assembly GCA_038381835.1). Lineage (NCBI taxonomy): Eukaryota > Viridiplantae > Streptophyta > Magnoliopsida > Malvales > Malvaceae > Adansonia > Adansonia madagascariensis. Next base: position 48,703 of record JBBYHL010458518.1, on the reverse strand, counting down.
AAATTATTTTATTTAATACCCCAAGTTACTTATTAAAGAGCTTATTAAACAAACCAAGCCTTGATTCACATATTGAATAAGTCTACCAAAGCTTGCCCTTGGGGAATCTTTTAAGAAAAACAATAATTTTTATCGATTCCAAACACACTATCATGCATTTTATCAAACATAAAATATTAACCTAATGTTCTAGCGACTAATCATCCATAAAATATATCCTAACCACAGTAAACCACCTCAGCCAAACCTACATACCCACTAAACATCAATTCTCATAGAAATCTCATTGATTATCAATCAAGCATAAGAAAACAAGCTTGGATTCAATTTAGTCAACATGATTAACAATCAAAACATGCTTTCAAACATTTGAGCTCATCAATTGAACAAATAAGCTTATAAATTCATTCAATTAAGCATAAATTTCAGCTTACCCAAGTTCATCTCAACATAATTCATTGAATTTTCATTAATTAAGCATCAATTATGCAAAACCCACTCAATCACACCAAGAAACCACCATGGCCAAACCTAGAAGAAATTATTCTAGCTTGCTTGAATGGCACACCTAGTTCAAGAACCTATAATTTTATCATTTTGCACCAGATTCAACTTTTAATCAATTAGGTTTTTAGTTTAAATCAACTCAAACTAGCTTAAATTAGAAGAATTGTGTAAAATTAAATTAATTAAGCTCAAGATCCAAATAATCTAAGCTAGCCAAACTAGGTTTCTCTATTTTCCTCATGTTCAAACTTTATATTAACCTAAAGAATCATGATTTCATCAACTAAACTTGAAGATTTCAGCTTAGTATCATCCAATCCTAGCTTAATTAAACTTAAATCATCAAATTCCTATAAAATTAAGGTGGTCGAACCTAGATCTGAAGGAATTATCTGGCTCAAACCAAGCTTAGGCTTTTTAGATATGATTTCAAATTCCAACTTCAGCAATTAATCATGTAATCATATTTAGAATGAGATGAAATTAAGCAAATCATAACTTAAAATCAAATCAACGTATCATAGCATCAAGATCCAAGTTGGCCAAATCTTAGAATGCATGAATAGGCTTGGTTCAAATATTAATGAAGCATATAAAATATGAATTAATCATCAAAACATTCTAAATAACTTGAAATTAAAGAGAAAAGTAAGAGAATATACCCATTCCAACTAGATTGTTTTCTTAAAGATGACAAAAACTTGAGAGAAAAAAGAATACTCTAAATTTTCTAAAATTTGCTAAGTGCTTTAAAGTTGTTAAGTTATGTCTAATTAGCCCTATTTATAAGCCTTGAAATTGGTGATTTAAGCTTTAAAAACCCTAGAGTAATTTTAGCTTAATCACTGACCTCCTAACTAATTTTAAGGGAAATTATATTAGTGCCATTAATAAATAGATGAACAATATTAATATATTTATCACATGTTGAATTCGGCCAAAGCTTTATTGTTATACTAATCTATGTATAACTTTTTATTCCATTCAACTGATCATGATTTGTCTATGTAAAAATGCAATTGAATGTTCCATCCTATACTAAAAATATGTCTTAATGGTTCTAGGCTCTTTTGGATTAAGCCCTTTGGAAATCCTGGCACTCTAAATTCCTAAGGTCCTTTCATGACTCAGTCCTGATTATATCTTTTTGATCTAAAGTCCATGTCTCATTTCATTTTGATGTAATCAGTTTTGAAATCCAAGTTGTAAAACTCTTTCAATTTCAAAATCCAACTCTAGGCCAAAAAGTTGACATTTTACAGTTGGCTTTGCTTATAGTTTACTTTTGTTTTTTGACTTTTGATTATGACTTTTAAAACCAATCTCTTTTTCATTTAAATGTCATTAATAACCACTCTAATCATTTTAAGAGATATAATAGTCAACTTTTGACATTTTTAGATTTTCAAAAACTAGGTCCTAATTTTTAAATCTGACACCGACCTTTTAAATTGGACAATTAAGCCTAGATATCTTATTATGTTAAACTAAGCTCATGGAAACCAGCCAACACCTCAATTGGACCTTTCTATCATTTATAGCTCATCCGAAAGGATTCAAAACTAGATAATTCTATCTAACCCCTAAAACTAAGAACAGTCAATTAGGGGCCTAAACAAAATAGAGTGTTTACAGTTGCCCCTCTTTGGCTTTTGTTAAGAACTTAGGACCAAGGCAAAGATTAAATAGACATGATTTTGTTTGGGACCTAATAAGCCCCTCTACAGTTTTTTTAATACTTACAATGTTCCAACTAACTAATACAAATGCAAAGTTATTAATCCCCACTAACCTTCTGCTTAATCGATAAGGTACCAATTTTGTTAGTTTTCTGCCTAACTAAAAGACTGGACTTAATAGGAAAATTAAAAATGTCAACATTAGTAATCTTCTTCATAACCAAGTAAAGCGGATGACACACTGCCTACTTTATTTCTTCTGCCTAACCAAATGAAGAGGACTGGCATATTACCAACCTTACTAGTCTTCTACCTAACAAAGTGATAAGGACTTAGATTGCCAACTCTGCTGGTCTTCCACATAACCAAATAGAGTGGACTTACATACAATGCCTACTTCAATGGACTAACACGTTGCTGAACAAAAAGACTTAAGCCAAAAAACCTATTTCACTGATTTTTTACCTAATTGAGTAAAGAGGACAAAAAAACTAACTTTATCAACCTTTTGCTTAGTCTAGTTAAGTGCATGAAAGAACCATAAACTTCACCAATCTTTTGCCTAACTAAGTGAAGTGGACAAAAAAAAATCTCTAACCTATCTTCTACTTAATCGAATAGAGTTGACTCAAAACCTACTTTATCGACCTTCCATATAGTCAAATAAAGAAGATAACCAAATAGAGTGGACTTACATACAATGCCTACTTCAACAGACTTACACATTGCTGAACAAAAAGACTTAACCCAAAAACCTACTTCACTGATTTTTTGCCTAATCAAGTGAAGAGGAAAAAAAAAACTAACTTTATCAACCTTTTGCCTAGTCAAATGAAGTGCACGAAAGAACCACAAACTTCACCAATCTTTTGCCTAACCAAGTGAAGTTGACAAAAGGAAATCTCTATCCTATCTTCTACTTAATTGAATAGAGCTGACTCAGAACCTACTTCATCACCTTCCACATAGTCAAATAAAGAAGATAACTGACTTTATTGGTCTTTTGCCTAACCAAATGAAGTTGACAACAGAAAAACTTTGCCTAACCTTCTACTTAATCAAACAAAGCTGACTCAAACCCAACTATTTTGGTCTTCTATATAACCATGTAAAGTGGACAAAAGAAAAAGAAATTCCATTCTAAAGGCCTTAACCTTCCTACAAGGTGCCAATTTCACTGGTTTTCTACCTAACCAACTAGACTAGACTTTTCTCTCTTTTTTTCCTCTTTGAGTACCAACTAAATTAAGTTTACTCACTAGGGAAGGAATGATAATATTTGGTGTAATATCCACTGAGGAACGATCCTTGTTAATATGCAATCATAATATAGGATTCATGTTAATATCCATTGGAGATATCTTTTTTTTTTAAGCAATTTCTTGTAATGCAATATGAATACATATACATGATTCCTACTTTCATGTTAATATGCAATCATAATACATAATCTATCTCAATGTCATTCGCAATCCACTTTGCTTTAACAAAACACTTGTCAAAATTTGCTTTCATTCATCTCTTTTAAAAATAATCATGGCTCCCATTACCATTTTTTTTTTCATTCTCACCTTTCTTTCTTTCAAAAGCATTGAATACCTATTTTTTTCAACTAGGTGACATCCTTCAATCTTCATTATCATTCATAAATATCATGACTTCCACTACCATTTTCTTCTTTTCATTCTCATTCTTTTTTTTTCAAAGCATTCAATCTTTTCACTTAGTTAATCTCAATGCTTAGATCACCAAAATTTAAAACAAATACTAATTTCTTGAAAGAATATTGGTCTTTTTAATCAAAATATCAAGGCATCCTATGTTTTATTCCTCATTAATTTATTAATCATCATTAAACAAAATTAATAAGCAATGACACAACATAGAGATAAGCCAAGAAAAAGAGTTCATCATGAATTCATTTCAACAATTGAAAATGCTCAACAACCAACAGCCTTAATAATGTTAACAATTCATGAAAAAGTTTTAGTGAATGCTTAACAAAAAAGAAAGAAATTTAACATGTAGGCTTTTTAAGTAATAGGATCCTATATCCTTTGAGAATAAATCTAATTTAATTCTCTAAGATACTACCTGACTAATCATTTCATTTAGACATGGCATTTCTTTTGGAAACTCATTCAAACTATGTTGCATCTTTATTTGGCTGCAGACATCGTACCAAACAAGAGTGCACTATTTCTTATGGCCATATGAACTTAATGCTTTGGCATTTAGCATCAAATCTTACAAACCAAATAACCTTTGGCATTTGCCCTCACACAAATCCAATAATATTTGACATTTATCTTTACACTATCTCTTCAAAGATAATACTTCTTCACATTATCAAAATTTATCAAAACAAGTAACTCATTTCCATCCTTCTCAGTCAATATCAAGGCTTTTCAAGAGAATGCTCTTTTCACCATATAAGGTGCCTCATAATTTAGCGTTCACTTGCCCTGAGTATCCTTCTAGATTAGATAATCTTTCTAAGCACAAGCTTACCCTCATGAAACAATCAAGGATGAACCTTTTTATCATGTGCTCTCATTATTTTCCTCTAATACATCTAAAATAGCTTTTAACCATTTCTTCTCGATAAAGCTGAGTTGTTTATGCTGGGATTTAACCCATTTAATTTTCTTCAATGCTCATAATAAAGGGATTTCCACCTCTAGTGGTAGCACTACTTTTATCCCATAGATTAATGAAAATAGGGTAGCACCCATAAAAGGTATGAACCAAAGTTAATAGGCAAGCAAAGTAAATGACAACTTTTCATGCTAGTCTTTATACATCTTGCTCATCTTTTAAACAATCTTCTTTACGTTCTTGTTGATTGCTTCTATTGCCTCATTCCTTTTTAGGCATTATGTTCCCAAATTATGATGCTTGATTTTGAACTATGCACATACTTTGGGCATTATTTCATTTTTCAAATTTAAAGCATTATCAGTTATAATTTTTTATGGTATTCCATATTAGCATATAATTTTTCTTTGGACAAATTTGTGCACCATCAATTTAGATACATTGGCATAAGAAGCAGTTTCCACCTATTTGGTGAATATATTGCCACCAGGATAAAGCATTGCCCATTTGAAGCCTTAGGCGTAATTGGGCCTATCATATACATGCCTTACATCAAAAAAGGACATGGAGATGTCATCACATGTAACAATAATGGAGGCATATTAATCTTATTTGCATATATTTGAAACTTATGACATTTACGCGTACATTTTATGCAGTCAACTTCCATAGTTAACCAATAATATCTTAGCCTCATGATCTATTAAGCCATCATGTGTCTATTAAGGTATGTTCCACATATCCCTTTATGAACTTCTTCCATTATCTTCTTAGCTTCATTGGCATCTATACATCTCAGAAGCACTTGAACTTGACTTTTTTTTTTTTTGTTTAGAGGACTTCACTATTAAGGATGAAGTTCATAACTATTCTTCGTATAGTTCTTTGATCATTTTCAATTGCATGATCTGGATACTATCAATCCTTAACATACCATGAAATATCACAATACCATGGTTAACCATGTCTTTAGTCCTTTTTGTGGTAATGAGGTAGGATCTCATTAATACTCATCTTAATTAGCATCACCTTAGTACTATCAGTCATCTTTGTCATGGCAGACAAAATAACCAATGCATTGACGATCTAATTCTTCTTCTTAGGAAAATATTTAAAATCAACCTTTTCAAACCTTTTTACTAGCTCTTGAATTAACTTTTTATACTATATCAATTTCCTATTACGAGTTTACCATTCACCCCAAAGTTGATATATCACTAGAGTTGAATCATTATACACTTTCAAGAATTTCACTTTTCCTTCCATAGCAGCTGTAGCTCCATAACATTTGCTTTATACTTCGCTATGTTATTGGTATAATCAAAATTTAGTTTAGCAGTAAATAGATAATGGTCTTTACTTATGGAAATTATATCTCCTCGTTTTCATACCCCACGATATTAGCAATACTATCAAAGTAGATATCCTAAGTTCCTTTGTTGACATATCTTCCTCTTAAGATATGCATATCAAATCCTCATAAGAAAAATCAAAGTCCAATGGCTTATAATCTTCCATAGCTCGATTTACTAGGAAGTCGGTTACAACGCTATTTTTTATGGCCTTCTGATTCACATACACTATGTCAAGCTCCAAAAACGACACTTGCCATCTTGCAATCTTCACTGAGAGAGCCAAAGCTTTACATACATACTTAATGGATTCCAACTTTGCAATCAACATAGTTGCTTGATAAAGCATACACTATCGAAGCCCTAAGGTAGCTCATGCTAAGGCACAACACATCTTGTCCACCATGGAGTAATTAAGCTTACGTTTATAAACTTGTTGCTGAGGTAATAGATTACTTGCTTTCTCTTCCCTATTTCATAATATTACTCCAATACATAGCCATAAACCTTTCAAATACTGACAAGTACAATATCAATGTTTATACTAGCACTATCAGTACCAACACAAGTGGATTAAAAAATAGTGTTTTCACTTTCTCAAATTCTTTTTGGCATTTATCATTCCATTCACTAGGATCTTATTTTCATAAAAGCTAGAATATCGAATCACAGTTATCCGTGAGCTGGGATATGAACCTAGCAATGTAATTCAATCTCCCTGAGAAACTTTACACCTCTTTTTGTGTACGAGTTGCTGATAAGTCTCGAATGGCTTTAACCTTTGCAAGATCCACCTTTATTCCTTTTTCACTAACACAAAGCCTAATAATTTTCTAAAGATAATGCCAAAAGTACACTTAGCTGAATTGAGCTTAAGCCAAAATTCTTTCAACCTTTAAAATAATTTTCTAATGTTTCTAATATGCTCACTTTTTTTAGCATACTTTGCAATCATATCATCAACGTACACTTCTATTTCCTTATGCATCATGTCATGGCATATTTCAAACCGAATGACATCACCTTATAAGAAAATATACCCCATAAGGTTACAAACATAATTCTCTCTATATCCTCTAATGCCATATTAACTTGGTTATAACTAGAAAAACCATTCATGAAGGAAAACAAAGAATTCTTTGTTGTATTGTCAACCAATGTGTCTATATAAGGTAGTAGGCAATTATCCTTAGGGCTTACCTTATTCAAGTCCTGATAATCCACACATATATGCACTTTTCCATCTTTTTCTAGGACAAGCACAATGTTTGCCACTCATTTGGGATACTTCACTGCTTTTAAAAACCTAGCATATATATGTTTTTGTACTTATTCTTTTGTTTTTAAAAGCATCTCTGACTTTATCCTTCTCAACTTTTGTTACATCGATTTACACTTAGGTTTCGTGGAAGCCTATGCATTACTATGTCTTTATCTAATCCTAACATATCCTAGTATAACTAAATGAATACATCTTTAAGCTCCTTCAAGAGAAATCAACTCTTCTTGGGTAGATAAGGATACCATAGTCCCAATTTTGATTTCTCTTGTACATTCATCATCTCTAAATTCACTACCTCTAGGGATTCCTTATGAGGCATGATTTGTTTCTTCTCTTGCTTGATCAGTCTTGGTAAATCTGAGGCCAAATCATAATCTTCAAATTTTTCATTAGAATACACTTTATCCTTATGAAATGATTTATCAAAATCAAACATTAGAGAGTTAACCCATTTTTCCATATCTCTTATGTCAAGATACCCAAGAAAGGTTTAAGCATTGAAGCTTTAGGTGCATATCTCAAGACATTACAAATTAAGATATATTATGATATCAATAATGTTGATTTATACATCAAAAGGTAATCAATCCAAGAAATAAAGCATTTACAAGCAAACAATGACACATGGATATGAAAATCATCATGCTAGTTATTTATTTAACTAATAAACAGAGCCCAATATAGAAAACCCTTAAGTGTTGTTAGGCCTCAACATTTAAGGTAGAGTCCTTAACATTCATCCAAGAAAAGGCTACAATCTATAGAAATCTTGGTATTATTCCAAATTTGGTGACCATAGACAAAGATAATACCAGTTCCAAGATCTCCTACTTTGTCAATAGAGATATTGAAACTCTCAAAGGCCACCTTTAGCTGAATTAGGAACTGTCCCATGCAACTTCCCTTGTCTAAGTTTAGGTAACTCGTAAAACAAAAGATGTTTGAAGAGAAGCATAATTCCTTCCATTCATTTTATGCTCAAGTTTCAGCTTTTTAGCCATCCTTCTATCCCTAGCCCTCTCAGCTAAATCTCTTTTCTGAGTAGCATTCGGCTTGTAACCTAACCCATTCTTTCCAATATGATGAACCACTTTAAAGGCTCTTGTCATTCCTTACAAATGCTTTCCTAATCCTTTGTCAGCTTAGCAACTTTTCCAATAGTCATTTTTAGTTCCATCCTAGTACTTTGAGACAGACAGGGTTAAATAATTTATAGTCCTTCCCCTACATATGTGGTGCTCATAAACTCAAAGGACTAAAAGGAAAGATCAAGAATCATTATCACTGTAAGGTGCATCAGCGGACATAATAGCCATATTGTCTTTTTCTGCATTGATGACAACCATTTTATCATCTACAAAGAATTTTAACTTTTTATGTAATAAGAAAAAAGCTACCCCTATAGTATGAATCTAAGGCCTACCCAATAGACAATTGTATAAAGATGTAATATTCATCCATTAAAACTCACTTCAAAAGCACATAAACTGATTCTCAAAGGAACTATGATCATATCGACCATCTCTTGCCTAGTTCTAACCAAAGCACAGATAATAGTATGACTATTCTTAATGTGCAGGGCATCAACCGACATCTTCTGCAAATTAATTAATGGTGGCATCTTTAATACAGAACTATTATCAATCAATATCTTTAGCAAAGTATATCCTTTACAATTAACAGTGATATGCATAGCCTTCACATTATCCCTCTCTTCTAGATGGATCTCAACATCAAATGATATAAAGTTGTTTTCCAGTACGTTCTCCATTAATTGACTCATTTTATCCATGAAAATGTTATGCACCATATACGCCTAATTTAAAACCTTTAGCAAAGCCTTCCTATGTAGTTCTGAGTTCAACAATAGAGATAGCATTGATCTCTTAGCGAGTTACGTATTTAACTGCTCCATAATTCTATATTCATTATGCTTTATAAACTTTAGGAACTTTTCAGCTTCTCGCTTATTCACCTGCTTTCACTTCTAGATAAGCTTTGAAAACCACCAATTTTTTTTCTATAGCAGGTAAAGCATAACACCTTCCACTTCTAGTTATGTGACTCACTCTTGTCATAGCATTAACTTGATAACTCGATTCTATTATTATCATTATATTAAACTCATACTTCATGGAACTACTTTGTCACTTTTATATGAAAATGCCATAGGACCCCAATGAGTACTTATGGAGTTGGCATCACAAGTGTAGCACTGACAGCAAACTTCTCATAATAAATGAACATTGGTATATCAATTTTGTATATAACTAATTCAAATCCGTCACCATCTGTATCTACTGGCTCAACTATCGGCTTTTACAATTCCTCACAAAATTTCATTTCTTCATTGTTCATCAGTTTTTGAACAATAGCTCTAAAATCAATACACTCTTGCAACTCATGTCTATCTATACCATGTAACTCATAATAGTTTTCTAAACTACCACCGAGATTAACTTTCTTGAGATCACCTTAGCTTTCACTAGAACTTCCAAGACTACCTTCAAAAGAGTCTTCACTTTGTCTATACTCATTTTTACCCTATGAGCTTTTTCCACCACTATCGCATTCACCTTAGGCTCAACATGATTAGTTAATGGGCTTTAAGTAACATTAGGACTTAGTCTAGTTGCAAACATCAACTTTCCAATGTCAATAAAACTTTGAACCTTTTTTTAAATGTTATACAATTCTCTATTAAATGCCTCTATGCACCTCCATGCTCATGCATAGCATTGGCATCATACCATTTTAGGTAAGGAGGTTATATGACTGTGACAGATTAGTGCTATTAACTACCCTAAGCAACCATAGGTATAGGTTATAATAGGACATAAGGATTAGGCTGAATTATTGTCTATTGTAACTTGTCTAGCTGGTCTACATTATTCACAATGTTTTAAATACTCTAGCACTTTAGTTACTACTTTATGGGTTCATGTATTATAAGCAGTAGTGTATACGGTTTATGACATAAATGAGCAAAGATTAAAACTTGATCTGGATACTATATGGTACCAAAGATAGTAGGGCATTAGATTCATTGGTGGATGGTTATCAAGGCTAAAGTATTAGCTTTTTCTCTTTTTTCTTACCTGAGGTTGGTTTCTTATTTCCTAAAGATTTCCCACTTGATATCTTGCCATTTTTAATTACACTCTTGATCATTTCTCCTGATAGCACCATATCCATAAAATTTTTAGTGGCATTACTGACCAATCTCTTATAAAATAAAGCTTTTAAAGTGCTAATGAAAATAATTTATCATTTTTTTCTTTGTTAGTGGAGGAATCACTTGTGCAGACTTTTTCATCCATCTTTGAGCATGTTGTCTAATACTCTCATTAGTCTTTGTTTCCATATTTTCTAATGACAACTGATCTGGTGCCTAATCTGAAACATGCTTGTATTTTTCTAAGAAAGCATAAGCCATATTCGATTAGGTCTGATCTTAGCTTTATCCAACCCTATGTACCATTAAGCTACATTCTTAGTTAAACTATTTTAGAAGCAATAGATCGATAGCTTTTTGTTGCTCTCTATCCCATATCCTAAGGCAATACATCTTGATGTAAACAAATAGCCATATGGTACCATTACTTCTCAAACTTTGGTGTCCTAAATTTTAGAAGAATAACTAGTCAGACACATCCTAATTCGGTTGCATCTACACCTCTGAACATGTCTATTCCTTTTATAGCCCTCAATTTCTTTTCTATACTGTAATTGTATTTAATCTTTTTCAACATATTTAGATGCCTCCATCATAAGTTTATTCAACTCAGTAGACTCATCAAGATTGGGGACTAATAGCTTTACTGAACTTAATTCCATGTTTAACCTTTTATCAATAATCTCCCATGGTATTGTAATTTCAAGATGCCCATGCACCATAGGTGTAATTTCATCAAAGGGTAAAGTTTGAGACACTTAGATTAGAGGTACCACATAGACTCAGTAGATTTTCCCTTAGGATCAAGATCTCTAATTTGAGATCCCAAGCCTCTAACTTGCTCTTTTCCTTAAGCCACTAAAGTCATCGATTCCATGATCTTAGCCATTTGTAATTCCTCTTAACCTTTCATCATCTGCTCTTGAGCTTCCTTTATCTTTTCTGTTCTAATTACTGAATTATTCTTTATATTTCTAAGTCATTTCGAGTGTTTACCTCCCTTGAATTGGTATCTTCACAATTCCCTATGTTTGTATTTTCTATCCTCTGAGAATGACACTAGATTTTAGAATCCCATATTATGATTATTACATATGCTATAACATGAATGCAAATGCACACATATAAGAATAAGTTAGTATGAATGCAATTACATGTATACAAGCATGTCGAAGGCACTGGTTAAGACATCAACTTTAATATAAAATTGCCATCCATATCCATCAACTATTATATCAAGAAAATCAAGTTTAGATATTTATTTAATACAATAAAACATTTGGATTACATCATTTGGCAAGAAATAAAATCATTTCTAGTTCTGTCTATCCACAAAGATAATATTCTAGTTCTACTTTCTTCCTTGATAGGAACATTAGGTATTAAGGGAGATTTGGGTTGCACCTTAACGTTACTCTGAACCTGTAACTAAGCAAGAGCTTAATCATTCTTTTTTTGGCTTATTAATAGGCTAACTTAAAGCTTGACTACCAGTTCTGCATATCTTTTGGCCCTACCTCTCAATAGGTCCACCTTCTTATTCAGTTTTGCTACCTAAGATTCTTACTTCTTGGATGACTTACCAATCTTAGCATTTTTTAGAGCAAGCTTAAGTTATTTATTATCCTGATGCAGTTCTTTTGTACCTCACTTGACATTATTCTTCCTTTTGTGGAGCTCTTTCAATTGTCGCTCACATACAACTTAATCATACTTTAATTGCCCAGTTTAAACAACTAATTGAACGATCTCTAATTGAAATGCTGCCTACTCTGACTCAAATTCTTTCTTCAATAGTTTAAACTCAAATAGCAACTCTGATGTTGGAAGAATAACATTTTGTTTGGAAGTAAAATAGTGTCATTGACCTAATTATACCTTTAAACTTCATAAATCGGAGTCATATCATCCTACTAACAAGCAATTGTGCACGATAGGTCTCTATCATTCATTAGCCATGGCTCTTATACTCTTTTCATAACTAATTCTTCTATAGGAAAAATCAAACTCACCTAGATCATGAGTTGGAAGAATGAACTGTCAAGACTCCAACTGCTTTTGAACTAGCAAAAAAATGTTGTTGACACGACCTGAAATGCCTAGCAAGGGTACCCAATGTTGATGTCTATAACCCAAGAACATATTCATGGTGCTCACCATGTAACATCATCCTTTTTCAGGTTTTAAAATATTGGCACCCATTGATTTTTGATGTAATCATTCAGCCAATCTTTCCTAAGGAGCTTGATAATTAGAGATAATGACCCAGTCACATTTGGATATCAACTTTTTGATCTTTCCAAAAGTGACTATGGATTTATATCTATAACAACAATGCATAACTAGGAAATCTACTCCTAGATTTTCTATTATAAAAATTTAAAGATTGTATCATTTTAACTAGAATCACCATAGTTGGGTTAATATTGTACCATAATCGATCATAAAAATCAACCACTACTACATTAATATACCCTAGAGTGACAGGGAATACCATTAATCATAGATGGCCAAATGCAAAGATATCTCTTTTCTTTTCTAGGTCTAAGCAATTATCCATCAAATCCCGTAATGCATTCCATAATATGCGATTACTTTGATCCTTTCAAACTACATATGCCCCAATCTGAGTCTCGAATGCTTTAGTAATATTGGCCAACCATCTTTTCATTATTAGTGAGTTAGACTTATTAATGTATACCTGATAGAGAATGGTATGTTGGATAAAAAGAAAATGGTGTACTCCTCGATAGTTGGGACCATGTCTTCCTTATTAAAAATGAAGCATCGATATTTTGGACTCCAAAATCATGCCATAGCTTAAAGTAACCCCTCATCTATCTTAGCCCAAACCAATAAGGCTATATCTCTATACTTTTGAGTGAACAGATCTTTTTTGGTATTATCCCACTGATCCCATGTAGCTCATAATTTTTGACAAATCATTCTCTTAAAACTCAACATTGACCTAGACTAGAAATTGTAAGACTTACTTGACTTTTAAAGCATCCTTATGTTGCTTTTTGATATCTTACTACCAATCCTTCACTATAGAGTACCTTTTTTCTACCAAGACCATATGTTCACTTATATTGGATAACCCTTAGGATAACATTATCCCTTTTATGCCACTAGCCTTCAGATGCACTAATAATGATGCTAAAATGCATGTAAAACAAACAAATGTGCAACCAAAATCACAGATTGGTCATAGACAATATAATTTCAATATTCTAAATAGTCTCAAAAATTTTATTCCCAAGCTTTCTAGCCTTTTGGAAATGAAAGGACACTATGTTTTGGTATTAGGTTACGTACCCCATAATCGAACTCTAAAAAACTAGCCTTCCAGATACATAATCGTAAATTATGGCACTGATTCCTTTTTTGACACTTTTCTTAAAAATGAGCTATCATGATGCTTCCAGTGTCATATTACTCATTGATCCAATAGCGTAATAGTAGGTTCAAACATCTTTTACACTATTACATTCATGATGCGAAACTTTGAGGTGTCCGTTCACCTCAGTTTTGTTTTTTTTTTAATTTTTTAGACTTCAAACAATTTTGAAATTCAAGTTGTAGAACTCTTCCAATTTTAAAATCCAACTCTAGGCTAAAGAATTGACTTTTTACAATTGACTTTGCCTGTAGTTAACTTTTTTCACTTTGCTGACTTTTGATTATGATTTCTAAAAGCAATCTTTTTTCATCGATGTCATCAATAACCACTATAATCACCTTAAAAGATACGTACTAGTCAACTTTTGACATTCTTGAATTTTCCAAATTCTACACTGATCCTCTAAATTGGACAATTAAGCTTAGATGCCTTATTATGTTAAACAAAGCTCATGGAAACCAACCAACACCTCAATTGGACATTTCTATCATCTATAATTCATTCGAAAGGATCTGAGGTAGACAATTATATCTAACCCCTAAAATAAAAAAATTAATTAGGGCTTAGTCAAAATTTGGTGTCCACAAGGATGTCTTGATTTTAGGTGTAGGAAGTCTCGAGGTAGCAAGTAATTAGATTACAAAAATTTATAAAATAATTTATAAACATAGTAGCAAAAGCAGATCAAATAAACTAATCTAAGATGATCCCCCAAATGATCGTCTTGCATGATTTTGACAAATCTTTAAGATACAAAAACTTAAAGAACTATTCAAGATTCAAACATACGTTGGTCTAAAGAAGTTTTTTTTTAGCAATTCAATGATCCAAGAACACATACACTGAGCCCGGTTGTCATACACCTAAGTTATCAAAACATTTAGCCCTTAATGTTTATCTATATAGATGACTTAAAAAACCTTTAATAAGGATGAAATTTTGTTGTCGGAGATATGTTAGTGGCTTAAATTTCAATAAACCTTCCTTTGCACTTAAAAAACCTTGATTCTTATTCGAAACCACTAAAAAAAACATGATTTCCTTTGATTTAGGTTGATTTAGGCTGACTCTCATAAGAAAACTCAAGACTATGCAATTTATGCTTTTGAAAGAGATTTTAACCAAATGTTTTAAGCCTCTTTAGGGCATATGGGATGACAAACATGGGTTTATATAGTCTAAGGTACAAAATTTTAATTTTTGAGAAATTATAATTTTGCCCTGGCCTATGTGAACTTATTCAAATTGGGCCATGTAACCATTATTTGTATTAGACATATAAACTTGATCTTAATTTTATTTCTACTAATCACCATTATGTTTGTGACCCATTAGGCCCTATAATATTGGCAATAACTATAAAATAGCCTAATAAAGAATATTTTATATTCGTAGACCAAGATTGGTATCTAGCAATGTATCATGGCTACCCAACATGAAAGAAGTGTCAATACAGTTTTGCCAAGCCCTTAAGTGTTTAATTCCTTAGTGTAATAAATATCTTTTCATCATAGTCCCAAAATTAGCAATAGCATGGTTCAATGTCTACTCTTAGCTTATTCCATATTAGTATGCAACCTTTATGTGTTAACTCTATAATCAATATTACCTTGGCCAAGGACCATGAGTTAACATGGGCTAGGTATATGTGACATAAGTCCCATTATATCACTTAGGGTGATGAATCCTCTCTGAACAACTCATCCTCCTATCATATGATTCATGCCATGCCCAAAACCACCCTACCATAAGCATCTATCTATTGTGGATTCATTCATGATGGAATTAAAGCATGACACTCCTTATACGGTGTCACAAGTCTAAAGATCTGACACATGATAGTATTTCCATAGATACATGAGTGAATAAAAAATGAAATTCCCATAGTAGGTCATGTTCAATGAATTTGTTACCATAACAAACACCCATATGATGTCTCTAAGTATCTCTATACTTCAATTTATAAGATCAGTTACATGTACCGCATTCATAGAGGCTTACAAATGCTAGTCTTTGTGCACTATCAATGCCCTGTCTTGAAAATATGATGACTAAGAATAGTGTTAGAAATACGGCTTTGATGCATAAAGATCTCATAATTTAACTTGTTATAATTTCCTTGTAAGGCCAATGCGTTTCATAAGCTTTATCTACATATGATATTTATAATAATTATACTTAAACCTTATGGATAAAGAAATACCTTTCTGAAATTAATTAAATATAATGTTTAATTACATGAAATCATTAAATGCTAATGCCTTACATGCCACAATAGTTGGCTTGTAGGGCTTATATTAATAATCTCCCACTAGCACTACAGCCAATCGCTCATATGTTTAACTCCTATGCCCTTCATATAACAATGATGTTTCTGCTAGGATAAAACTTTATTGAAAGGATCAGCTAAGTTCTCCTCAATGGGTACTTATTCCACACTAACATCATGTCTCTTAATAATGTCTTTAATGACATCATATCACCATAACACATGTTTGGATTTGTGATTAAACCTTGGTTCTTAGCTTGCATTGTGACTCCATTATTATCACAGCAAAGTAGTTCTGGATCAACAATACTTGCAACCATTCCAAGTTAATGGTAAACTTCTTCATCCAAACTGCCTCTTTTATAGCCTCACATGTGAAGATGTATTTAGCTTTAGTTGTTAAGTCCATAGCCTTTTCATGTTTGGAACCTTTCTAATTGACTATGGCATAATTAAAGGTAAATAAGAACCACTTTGTGATTTGCTATCAATCTAAGCATATTGGAAGCTAACAATATACTAACCCTTAATAAGGAGTTTAGTCCCTCCATACGTGACCTTTCATCTGATTGTAAGAAAAATAGATAAGATACGCATTGAAATTTTAAAATTTTTAATCCGATCATACTAAATTGTTTTGTTATATATAATAAAACCATCTTTAACAGTTACCTGAGTTACAAATTTGAAAATACCATCTAAGAATTCCTAGATCTGTGTGAAAGCTTTAAGCAACTAACCTTCTCCACTTTTCTATAATTCCCAGATAGTAGAGTTATGGCACTCTTTGTCTCGATCAATTTTGAATTCGTATAGCTTGATTCTCCTTTGAGACTAAAAATCATGAGATGTTGTGACTAGAAACCTTAAGGTGGCACAAATGGTTTACCCGAAACCCTAGGCATAAACCTCTTATTTTTATCAAGTAATAGGGCAACCCTTATTTTAATTTTAAATTAAAATAACTATTTTATTTATTCCATAAAAAAACCTATATATGGTGCCAACCCTAGTATGGGTCCCTAATGCAACTCGAGCAAGCCCTAATGTCCATAGACAATATTTTAGCGCAAATTTATTCTATGGAAATTTAGCCCATTTAATTTGAATACTAATCAATTCTGATTAAATTTTTAAATTTATTTAGCCTGATAATTTTTCATAACTTCACTTATAATTCAAAATAAAATTATAGCAATTTTATTCGAATAGAATAATTATGTACTAATTATCAAAATAAAATCAACGGTAACAAAATAATTAATTTAATCACAAATTAAAATAAATAAAATAAATTTTCTTAATTTATTTAGAATATTTTCATATTTAATTTATAAATAAATATTTAAAGAATTAATAGATATTAAATTAATTATATAAATAATTAATTTGTCATATCTATTTAATTTAAATTATTTCTATATTTATCAGAAGACAAATATAATTAATTTAAATTACAAATTCTTGTCTAAATAAATATTTAATTCAGATTAAATATATATTCTAAATAAATAACACTAAAAAATTATTTTTATTTATTTACTGAAGAAAATGGCTATACTCCACATATGAGTGAATCTGGTGTATGACTTCACCATGTTAAGAATTTTTTGTCTCTAGATATTCCAATCAATAACCTACCATTAAGGAATTATGTTGAGCTAGTGGAGAAACCAATTGGATATATATAATTAGGCTTCAATAATTTATGTATTAATTATTCTACACCAAATAATTAATCACATAATTATTAATTTCAGAGTTGTATCACTAAAGACCTAAGACTACACTCCTAATTATATACCATATTATGTAAGCTTTATAAATAGCTTGAGACTCCGGTGACCTTGTCATTTGTGTAATACCCTCATATGATATCCATGATCAATTTAAGGTTGAAATGTCCATTTTACCTACTTGATCACTTTATCTTAAATTTCCATTATATTCAGTTCAAAATGAGTGTTCACCACTTGTGAACAATTTATCATACGACATACAAATGACCAAGGCCTGGTCCACTATCACTATATCGTATGATAGCTTTTAATAGGATAACCTTAACTCTTTGTGAAAGCTATGATTCCATAACTATAAGTAAATATCTTATCAAATATAAGTCATATGCCTAATGTACTAGTCTAGTAACTTGCTACTTTGAGATGCTTTAGCCTTTGGAATGTCAAAGCATACAAGTTATACATATAGAGTCAATTACTTAGGATCCTGCTAATTACACAATGAACATCAAAAGTGAATTAATCCATGTAAACGAACTTACTAATGGATTAATTGCACTTTGGTCCAGTCCAATATATCACCATCTATAGACAATATATCTATGTCTTAGAGTCAAACCACTCCAGATACCAAGACAAGTCATCTCCCTAATTGGATTTAAATGACATAATAGTCTTTACATAAGCTAATTGCTCACATTAACCCCATAGATTATGGATTATCAATTTAGACTACTGACCTTAGAATGTTATCTTCTTGCATATATCTTAACGGTATAAACATAAGTAGTCAATAAGCCATATTTGCTTACATTTACTTTAACATATAAATCTAAATAAGGACAAAATAGTAATGATATAATGAAACCTCGAATATATATAAATAAGTAGTTCAAAATAATAAAATACATTAAAATGTCTTTCATCCTTTAGGGCATTTCTAACAATTTCCTACTTGCCCTAAGAGAGTAAATGAGTCATGTCTCATATCCCTGTGCCCTTAACGTCCTTTCAAAACTCTTAGCCACAAGAGTTTTAATAAAGGGATCAATAAGGTTTTCTTTGGACAAAGTTTTACAGACATTAATAACTTCTTCCATCACTAGCTCTCTTATCCTGTGGTATTTTCTATTTGTATGTTCTATCCTCGTGTGGTATCTAGATTTCTTGGTACTTGCTATTGCCATACTATTATCACAATAGAGTGTAATAGGTTTATAGATACTAAGAATGACCTCAGGGTTTTTAAGGAAATTACGAAGCGTAGTCGCTTCCTTATATGCTTTAAAAGCAATCACATATTTGGTTTCCATCATGGAGTCATTCATACAAGTTTATTTTACATTCATCCACACAATGGTGCCTCTTCCTAGGATAATAGACCTAAAAGTTGATTTCCTTAAATCCTTACAAGTTTGGAAGTCTACATCTGTATATCTAATAAGTGTTAGGTCCCCTTCGAAATATGCCAAAATATAGTTCCTCGTTCTCTTAAGAGACTTGAGTATGTGTTTCATGACTTGCCAATGCTTGTTACTAGGGTTCGACTGATATTAACTTACAATAGCAACTGTATAACAAATATTTCATCATGTACAAAGCATAGTGTACATGAAACTAGCCACAACAGATACATAAAGGACTTTTTTCATACACTCTCTTTCTTTAAATGCCTTAGGGCAATCATTAAATGAAAGAGTGAATCCTACCATAGAGGGTTGTAACCCTTCTTAGCATCTTGTATTGCATACCTTTCAATAATTTTGTCAACATACAAAATTTGGGATAAAGCGATTATTTTGGATCTCTAAAGAGATAAATGCCTAGAACATAATTAGGTTCCCTTAAATCCTTTATGTCAAACTATTATGACAATCACAGTTTGATCGATGACAAGTTCCCTACATCAATCCTAATGAGTAGTGTTATCAATGTATAAGTTTAGAAAGACCACTTTGCCCTCTTTAATATGCATATGAACATAAAATTCATCAACATTTTGCTTAAATCCAATGACCTTGATCACTTGGTTAAATCTTTAGTTCCATAAGCATGAGGCTTGCTTGAATCTATAAATGGATCTATGCAACTTGCAAACTTTTGCTTCCTAGCATTTTATTACAAACCCTGCCTAGTTGCATCATATAGATGCTCTCGTCAAGATGACCGTTCAAGAATGCCATCTTGACATCCATTTGCCAAATTTCATAATCAAGAGCATAGCAATGGAAAGATAAATTTAAATAGACTTTAGCATTTGCAATAATGGAAAATGTTTCATCATAGTCAACACTAGCATTTTGTATGTATCCCTTTGCTACCAGTCTATCCTTAAAGATATCGACTTTTTTTTAGCACTTCTTTTTCTTTTGTAAACCTATTTACACCTTATGGTCTTACATTCAGAAAGATCTACAAGCTCCTAAATTGAGTTAGATTCCATAGAATCTATCTAAGTGTCCATAGCCTTTTGCTGGAGCTTTGAATCAACATCACTAATAGCTTTATCATAGGTGATCAAATCATTTTCATATTCCATGGCCTCAAATTGATAAATTTCATGATCATACATGAAGAAATTAGGTTTCTTAGAAACCTTCCAACTACAACAAAATTTTCTAAACGATTAATCATTTGAATATCTTTCTTTAAAACTTGGAATATAATTTAAGACCAAAATTGTGGAGCAATTTTATCTCCCTACAATTCCTTGAGCACCACTTTACTTTAAAGCTTAAAGTCATTCATGGAACTCTTCTCAAGAAAAGTTGTAGGGATTGATACAATGATTTTTTATTCCTTCAAATTATGAAATAATCATCCATTTGTTCCCTTGGGATACCCCAAAAACAAGCACAATTTTGAATGAGATTCCAAGCTTTTTGTTTCCTTATCTATTACATGTGCCGTGTACCCCCATATTCTCATATACCTAAGGGAGGGTGTCTTAACCTTCCATAACTTGTATGGAGTCTTATGAACTGACTTACTTGGAACTTAGTTTAGAATGTAACATGCTATTTGTAGTGCATATCCCCAAATGGATATTAAAAGTTTCGAATAACTTATCATAGATCATAGCATATGCACTAAGGTCTTATTTTTTCTCTCTATTACACCATTTTGTTGTGGAGTACCTAATTCAGTCAATTGGGATAAAATGCCATTCTCTATGGTGTCTTAGAAATTTATCAAAGATTTTTCACCTCAATTGGATCAAAGTTTCTTAATGGATTTACCTGACTGCTTCTCCACTTCTACGCGATACCCTTTGAATTTGTCAAAGGTTTCGCTCTTACGATGTATCAAGTAAACATGTCTGAACCTTGAGTAGTCATGTATGAATAATACATAGTACTCATGCCCTCCTTATGCTTTGACATTCATGGGGTCACATGTGTCAATGTGTATAATTTCTAGAAATTTTTTGGCCCTTGTACCTTTTACTTCAAAAAACCTCTTAGTCATTTTTCCTTTAAGACAAGATTCACATCAAGGAAAATGTACCTCCTTTAGAGATTCTAATGGACCCTAATCTTTGAATCTTTTCTTGTCTAATATGATCAACTCTTAAATGCAAAGGAATGCCTTATTAGAGTGAGAAGTTTTTAATCTTTTAGAGTTATTTGTTAATTTAATCTCAAGCAGTGAGTACATCTCTATTTGATTAAATAAAGATTACCATTGATTTGCCTAGAATAGATAAAAGACTTGTTTTTATGAATCACCATAGTTTTATTAAAAGAAACTGAATAAGAATCTTTAATTTAACAAGCAACTAAAATATGGCTCCTCTTAAAACTAAGAACACAAAAATAGTCTCTTAACATAATAAATATAAATCCATCAAAATAAAGATGTCTGTCTCCCACTACTTTAGCTAACACCACGCTCCCACTATCAGTTCT
>JBBYHL010458518.1:0-26691 GCA_038381835.1 Adansonia madagascariensis | reverse complement strand
TTTTTTGGATTTTCTAAACTAGAATTAGAAGTAATAGCTAGATTTGCCTCTTCCCTGGGTTAGTGGCCATCGTTGAGCTCATAGGCCTATAATTCCCTTATGAGCTTGGTGAGACCTAGCTTCTTGCTTCCTAGATTATACATAGCCCAATAGCCCATAAAATCCCTAGAAAAAATTTTATGCACCATCTTAATTTGGGTGTTGTATTCCAACTCAGCATCATTTTCAACAACATCAGCAAAGTACTCAACAAGAGCAAGCATATGACCCTTTACCAGAGGTCCTACCTTTTGCTTACAATTCTTTAAACTTGTAACAATAGATTATCTAGCCAACTTGACTTCACCTCTAAATATATTCTCCAAATTATCCATGAGCTGTCTAGTGGTGACATAGTTCTCATGTTGCTTTTGCAAAGCACTTGACAAGCAAGCCAGCATATAGCAACATGTTATGTCATTGGTCTCTTTCTAATGACTATAGAATAAGAAAACCTGTCCACTAAGTGCATCATGTAGAGGATCAGGTGGGCTAGGTTCGTCAAGTATGAACTTATGTTTCTTGCAGTTGAGAACAATTAGTAGATTTCTTCTTAATCTTTAAAATTATCCCCATTCAATTTGTTATTAGTGAGAATTTTAAAAAGATGTGTAAGTGACATTTTGAACTGAAACAATAAATATATTTGAAACATTACAATCTTGCTCAAGCAAATATAAAATAGATATCTAGCAATCAAACATAGATATATGTTTCTACATAAAATCCTTAAAAAAAATGTAGCATTGCAAAGGTAATTTTAAGCATTTGTTGTTTTAAGCAATTAAGGGGTGATCATAATTCAAATAACTGGAAACATGGATCCCATCCAATTAATATATGTTACCTTAAATCCTTATAGGTTAAGACATATATTAGTAGCCATTTGTTTGGCCACTACTTTAACTACAAAACTCTAGGAGAAGGTTATTATTAAACTAATCTTGAGTGTATAACCATTGTTTATGAAACACAATCCATGCACTATTTAAGTCATTGAGGGATGATCTTGAATAAAACATGCTCGAGCATGTTTTCCATATAGGAGATCTAATCTAATTTACTGGCAGTGGTTGACCACCTACCAAAGGGTATCGCCAGGGTAGAACTAAAGTGAGGTGTTACCATGCTTTCACATATGGATCAATAATGGAGGCCATAGGTTTTGTTTGAAACATTATACCACTCAATAGTTGAAAGACATGTAAGGTTTTAATATGCATAATTAAGTCTGAGTGGCATTCACCTATTCTATATGGCATGTTATCAATCATATACATACATCCATCAACAAAACATATAGATGGAAAAATATTTAACCAACCCAACCATGATCCCATCCTAGAAAATAAAAAAGAAAAATAAGAATACAAAAATTTCATCCAAAGCATACTTTGAATCTTAAATTTTTACTCTATCTTCATGCGTTGGTTTCTATGCATGTAATTTGTTTGTTCATATCCATAAAATATTTAAAAATAATTTGATAAAAAAACCCCACAGGCTTTAAAACGTCTATCCTTTAATAGTTACAAGTTCGAGCCCATTGCTCATGAGAATTTTTAAGAAATAATGTTTGAAAAATCCACTAGGTTTAAACCCTAACTTTTTCCATTAACCACACAGTCCCAGTACCTTGACACTAGGCACCAGATGTGCTGAGGACTGTCACTAGGGTTCATGCATGGTGGCTTAACAAGCCACCCCTATCTTTGCAGTTAAACACCCTAATGCTTATGTGCTTGGGTTGGTGGGTGCACTACCAGGTGCCCACCTACACCCCCGAGGTGTGCGGGCACCTAGCTGCATGCCCCAGTCACACAGCGCCCTAGCCAAGCATGCACCTGCACACCCAAAGTGCATGGAAACCTAGCCTTCAGGGTAGGTGGGCACGTATCCTGAATATTTAGAGGTACGTATGTGTGCCCACCAACCCTTGCCTCCATCATTTTAGGTATAATCAAGCCGTAACCCTGCTGTTGGGGTTCGCACCCTAACAGCACCTTAGGTCACCCCTTGCTATCAGGGTTTGATACAAAGATGGCTATGGTGGTGACAGCTAGGGCTATTAAGGTTCAAACCCTAACAACCTGAGGTTAATTAAGGTTTTGGGTTTTCAAGGTTTTCCCAAAGCGAATACCTATATTCAGGAAATGTACAAACCATTAGGCTATTGGTTGTGGATAAAAACGGTTGGCTCTAGATAGAAGCTGTTGATTCTAGGTAGGTTTTTAATTATTAGAAAACAAACATGATAATTCAAAAATAATTTATGGTCTTCAAATTTTCATATTCCATGTATAATTTACATAAAAAAAATGTCTGATTACAAACTTGATAAAAATCTAGATACATCAATTCTAAAATCTAAGGATCATGATCGACAAAAAAAAATTAATATATACATATCATGGTAAACAACATAATATACATGCTAGAATGCCAACTCTCTAATAATTAAATCCATACATAATTAAGGAAAATTTTGATTGAAAATTTTATGTATACAACATAATCATGACCTGGCTCAAATACCATTGCAAGAAAAGTAGATTGGCTGCACAGCAAAATTTTAAAATTTTTAATTTAATCGTACTGAATTATGTTGTTATATATAATAAAACCATCTTAATCAGTTACCTAAGTTGCAAATCTGAAATGACATCAAGAATTCCTAGATCCATGTGAAAGCTTTAACCAACTTGCCTTTTCTATAATTCTCCAATTCCCAAATGATAGTGTATAGCCACTCTTTGTCTCGATCAACTTTGGATTCGTAGGGCTTGATTCTCCTTCAAGACCATCTTTATGCCAAGAGGTTAAAAATCATGAGATGTTGTGATTAGAAACCTTGAGGATGGCGTAAATGTCTAGCCGAAACCTTAGGCATAAGCTTCTTATTTATATCAAGTAATAAGGTAGCCTTAATTTTAATTTTTAATTAAAACAATTATTTTATTTATTCCATAAGAAACCTATATGTGGCACCAACCCTAGTATAGGTGCTTACTACAATTCAGCCAAGCCCTAGTGCCAATAGATAATATTATGGTCTGAATTTATTTTATGGAATTTGGCCATTTTAATCTTATTAATTAATTTTGATGAACTGTCAATTCTATTTAGCCTAATAATTTTTCATAACTCCAATTCTAATTCGAAATAAATTCATGGTAATTTTAATTGAATAGAATAATTATGTACTACTTATCAAAATAAAATTAACTGTAATATAATAATTAATTTAATCGCAAGTTAAAATAAATAAATAAAATATTTTTTCTTAATTTATTTAGAATATTATTTATGTTTAATTTATGGATAAATTTTAAACAAGACTTAATAGATATTAAATTAATTATATAAATAATTAATTTCCATATCTATTTACTTTAAATTAATTCCTATATTTACTAGAAGATAATTATAATTAATTTAAATTATAAATTCTTGTCTAAATTAATATTTAGTTCAAATTAAATATATATTTTAAATAAATAACACAAAAAAAATAATTTTCATTTATTTACTGAAGAAAATGTCCACATTCCTAAAGTGAGTGAATTTGGCATTCACCATATTGAGAATATTCTGTCTACGAATATTTCAATCAGTAACCAATCATTAAGGAAATATGTTGAGTTAATGGAGGAACTAATTAGGCATATAATCAAACTCCAATAATCTATGTATTAATTATAATACATCAAATAATTAATCACATAATTGTTAATCTCAGAGTCATACCACTAAAGATGTAAGACTGCACTCCCAATTATATGCCTATTATGTAAGCTTTATAAATAGTCTTGACATTCTCATACCCTGATATGATATCCATAATCAACTTAAGGTTAAAATGCAGTTTTACTTGATCATTTGATCTTAAAGTTTTATTATACTCTTCATGTGAAAATGATCATTCATATATGTGGACAATTTATCATTTGACATATAAATGACTAAGGTGTCATCCATTTTCACTATATGATAACCTTAACTCTTTGTGGGTA
The DNA here is from genome assembly GCA_038381835.1 of Adansonia madagascariensis. NCBI lineage: Eukaryota > Viridiplantae > Streptophyta > Magnoliopsida > Malvales > Malvaceae > Adansonia > Adansonia madagascariensis. Next base: position 22,639 of record JBBYHL010458518.1, on the reverse strand, counting down.
CTATGATTCCATCTCTATAAGTAAAGTTCTCATCGAATATAAGTCATATGCTCAACAAACTAATCTAATAGCTTACTACTACGGGACGTTTTAGCCTTTGGAATGCCAAGGCATACAAGTTATACACATGGAGTCAATTACTTACTCAAGATTAAGGTAATTACATAATAAACATCAAAAGTGAATTAATCTATGTAAATGGACTTATTAATGGATCAACTGCACTTTGGTCCAATCCAATATGTGACCACTCTAGGCAATATAGCTATGTCTCTACTTAAGAGTTAAACTGCTCCAAATGACCAGGACAAGCCATCTCCCCTATTAGATTTAAATGACATAATAGTATTCACATGAGTTAATTGTTCACATTAACCCCATACACTATGGCTATCAACTTAGACTACTTACCTTAGAATGTTGTCTTCTTGCATATAAAGTCCATTATATGCAACACTCTAATGGTATAAACACAAGTAGTTAATGAGCCATATTTGCTTACATTTATTTTAACATGTGCATCTAAATGAGGATGGAATAATAATGATCTAATGATACCTCAAATATATATATAAAAATAATCAATTCAAAATAAATGAAATAAATCAAAATGTCTTTCATCCTTAAGGCATTCCCATTAGTAATGTCTTTGTACACAAACCTTTCGAGTAATGTGCACCATGCACCATAGGCAGGTTTCCTTTCTTCAGAGTTTTCCATGCTAAAGCTCTTTAGCACCTTACATTATTTTAGTGGATTGGTATAAGCTAAGCAATCTTTTCAATCTATCTCTATAGATTTTAATTCCTAAAATGTACACTACTTCTCCTAAATCCTTCATGGAGAATTGTTTAGGCAACCAGACCTTAATGGCCTACAACATTGACATGTTGTTTCCTATGAGCAATATGTCATTAACATATAGCACCAAGAAAACAATAGCTTGCTTATTTATCTTCTTATAGACACACATATCATTAGGATATTTTATAGAGACAATTTTTTTAGTTGCTTCATCAAATCTGATGTTCCAACTTCATTAAGCTTGCTTTATCCCATATATGGACTTTTTCAGTCTACATACTTGATTTAGATTTGACGTAGATGTAAAACTATAAGAATTTGTCATGTACACTTCCTCTTACAAGTTCCCATTAAGGAATGCAGTTTTTACATCCATCTGCCATATCTCAGACTCATGATATGCAACTATAGCAAGCATAATCCTAATGGATTATGCCATGGCAACTGGTAAAAAGGTTACCTTACAATCAATGCCTTCTAATTGAATATAACATTTTGCCACCAATCTAGACTTATATGCCTATACATTGCCATCTATATTAGTCTTTTTCAAAACAAAAACCTATTTACACCCTATAGGTTTTATCTCTTTGAGTGGATTAACCAAAGTCCATAATTGGTTCACTTCCATGACATCTATTTCAAATCTCATGGCTTAAGCCATTTATCAAAATTAATGTCAAACGTTGTTTCCTCAAAATTGGTAGGTTTGATATCACAAGAGAAGTCATCTTGATCAATGAGAAATTTGTATCTCTTAGAGCTTGTCTGATCCTACCAGAATGATAGAGTTATTGTGTCTCTTAAACTTTAAATTGAGCATCTAATGCTTCAATTGTAAACTTTAGTTCCAATAAAATATCAATTTATGGTTTTTAAATGATCAATTTTACTCTTATTGAACTCTTTTAGTAGAAACTCTTTTTCTAAAAGACTACATGGTTAAAAATAGACACCTTTTATATAATTGGGTGGTAAAAGTAGTATCCATTTGACTCTTTTGGATAGCCCACAAATTTACACTTGACTAATTTGGCCAGAAGCTTATTAATCACTGTTCGCCTTACATAAGCTGGACAGCCCTAATTTGAGATAACATAATACTGGTCTTTTACTCTACCATATCCATATGGCTACCTATCCATGGATTTAGATGGAATGCTATTTAGAACATATGTAGCAGTTTTTAAAGCATATCCCCTAAAGGATATCAAAAAGTCTGCCTTGGACATCATAGAATAAACCATGTCAAACAAGGTTTAGATTCTCCTTTTAGATACTCTATTATGTTGTAGAGCTTAGGGTGGATGACAAAATACCATTTTCAAACAGATGACCCAAGAATTCTTAAGTATTCACCTCCTCAATCGAATTGAAGAGGTAAAATACTTATGCTAGTTTCTTTCTCTATTTTAACCCTAAATTCTTTAAACTTTTCAAAAGCTTCAAATTTGTACTTCATTAAATACATGTATCCATACCTTGAGTAATCATCAATAAAGGTAATGAAGTAGGAATACCCTTGTCTAGCTATTGTATACATTAGTTTACATACATCTGTATGCATAGGGCCCAATGAATCACTAGCCTTTTCATTTTTACCAGTGAACAGAGTCTTGGTCATCCTGTCAAAGAGACAACATTCACATTTCCCATATGATTCATAATCAAATGGGTCAAGATAACCTTAATTGGCTAAATAAGTCTTGTTAACATGCCCAAGCTACAATGCTAGATATAGGTTTTAGAAGGATTATTCTTTCTAGCTTTCTTCACATTTATGTTGATTAAAAGCATTTTAGGATCTAGCATAAATAGCCCATTCTTTAGTGAGGCTAATCCAAAGACCACATCATTTAGAATCACGGTGCAACTTTACCCTTTATTCTAAATTCGAAATCATCATTGTCAGTAAGCTATAAAACTAAATGATTTTTTTTGACAATCTAGAACATAATGACATTCTTTTAGTTCCAAAGTCATGCCTATAGGCAATGATAAGGTACAGATTTCAAAGGCAATGGCTACTTTTGATCCATTTCCCATTCTTAAAATTGCCTTATTAAAGCCTAAGTCCCTTCTATTTTTTCAAAAGTTTTATGTCATTGCATGAGTGTGTTCCACAACTTGAATCAATTATCCATGTAGTCAAATCAATAGCGGAGTAGTTCAACTCAATCATGTAAATGTTAACTACCTTTTTTTATTGAGACCATTTCACCATTTTACATACTAGTCTAAACACTTTGGGCTTATGGCATCTAATATACCTTGCAATATAGTTATTATATTTACCATCACCGTTAACCAAGTATGAAATAAATATAATTAGTTATTCATTTATTAAACTAACTATGACAAGGTATTAAATTTTTATTGGTCTTCCCACTAATTTATTGAAATTATAGCCCTTATTATTATTCGAAAATCTTTTTAAGGTATTCTTAGTGGGCTGGGATCCCTTCCAACATGTTGCAATGTTAAGCGACTCAACTAATCACAATAAGCCTAGCTAGGTAGGTAATGTTGCTTACCAATTCCATTTATATGCAACTCCCAGATCAGTTAAGTGGCAGCTCTATGCCTAAATGCATCATATACATTTCACCTAACCATCGCCTTAACATCATGTGGTCAAGTGTGACATATTCGAACCATGCAACATTGGTTGAGTAAGACCCATTACTCATAACTCACATTGTCTGAGCGGAAGAGATCTTGAGCGACTTAACAAATCACCTTTAGTCAAAACTAGAATATCTTGTTATGAATAATAAAAGGTGTCTTTACCATTGAAGCATGAGACTTAATATTGTATGACGATTTTGTTTGTATATTTTATCTTTTAATTAAGGTCTTATCATATTTGCATCCATAGCATTTATAATACTCTATAAAATATATCTACTATCATGCATACTACCTAGATGATTATGGACTACTAACTAATATAATTTGCTTGAGCTAGCAAAGGAAATTGCTTGGTCAGTTCCTAGGTGATTACATTCAAAATCTTCAAAAAGCTTTTTGCAATCTCCTAGGCTTTATGGTGCCTTCGCTTGGATCTCCATCTTCGAGTTACAAAATCTCTCCTAACTGACCCTAATTTTACACTTTTATGTAATCTAATTACATTTGCATTACTAAAATCTTGACTTACATTCGAGGAGAATTAGGTGAGAAAAGAATTTTACAACCCTAGAGATAATTAGAGATAAGGCAAGGTTTGCAGACCCTATTTAAAATAATTAAACATCTATAAATAATTAACCAAGCAACCACAATCATATTAGGCCTAGTCCATAATCATCCCATACATTCACAACAATTAAGAACATATATATAAACATGTGTTTTAAATTTAAGTTACCATTTTTTGATGCTAAAATAAAATTGATCCATATTTAATTTAATTAAGAAAGCAATTTTCTTACATGATTAACATTTATTCTAATCATCTTAGAATAAATCCAATCCCAAATAGGATTAATTGTTTAAATTAAATATATTTTTCAATTTATCCAATTAATTGAATATTAATTCCATCCTTATTTTATTATCCAATTTATATCTTAAATAATTTAATAAAAATAATACAACTGGATAATTAGGTGTTTGATGATATGTAAAAGTTTTAATTGGATTCAACCTCGTGGAGAGGCGTACTGTGCCAACCATGCTAACTTTTAGCATTTTTTAATTAATTTATTTTAATTTTAATTTTAATTTTAATATAATCATATCAGATTTTAAATCTCAGGAAAAATAAAATTGGAGGAATCCTAGTCTAACTAGGACTCTATCTTATGCATAGCTATCTTAATCCTACTCCTTCTCAAACACTACCCACTGAACCATTGAAAAATATAGCAAATATATAGCAACTTTTTGCTGCCATTGATGTCGCACCAAGATCCAAGAAAGAAGATAAGATGCTATAAGCTATAAGCACACCTGGTGCACTTATTTTAGCCCGAAATTGAAATGTTTTCAACTCTGATTTTAACCTGATTTTTCCAGCAAGTATTATGAAGTTTTCACGACACTTTATAGGTGGAAAAACAAGGAAAAAAATTGCAGCAATGGCTGCCCATGAAATCAGCCACATCAAAACATGAAAACAAAGACAACCTAGTACTAGTCAACACCAAATTATTAGCAGATGACTTGAATATAAATTTACATAAAAATCATATTTTAATTAATTGAAATTCAAAAATAAATAGGAAATAAGTCATTAGAAATTTAAAAATAAAAAGGAAATCATTTTCTTTAATTTTTAAATTCAAGAACAGATCAAGATAACATCAAAACAACAAATTCTCTAATTAGTAACCACTAAAACACAAGATTAATCAAGTTGATGCAAGGCGGCTTTGATACCACTTGTAAGAAGTCTCAGGGTAGTAAGTAATCAGATAACCAAAATTTATAAAATAATTTATAAATATAGTAGCAAAAGTAAATCAAACAAACTAATTTGAGACTCCCTAAATAGGATCATCTTGCATGATCTTTACTAATCTTTAAGATCAAGAAATCTAAAGAACTATTCAAGATTCAAACATACCTTAGTCATGAGAAGTTTTTCAACAATTCCATGATCTAAGAACATGCACACTAAGCTTGGTTGTTATAAACCAAAGCTATCCAAGTGTCTAACCTTTAACGATTATCCATACAGGTGACCTAGAAAACCTTTAATAAGGATGAAACTTGATTGCTAGGAGTCATGCTAGGAGCTTAGGTTTTGATAAACCTTCCCTTGCACTTAAATGATCATGATTCTCAGTCAAAATCACAAAAAAAAAAAAAACAAGATTTCCTTTGATCTAGGCTAATCTATGCCAACTCCTACAGGAAAACTCAAGATTATGTAATTCAAGCTTTTAGGAAAGATCATGGCTGAATTTTTTAAGCCTCTTTAGGGCATATAGGATAGCAAACATTGGTTTATATAGTTTATGGTTCATAATTTTAATTTTTCAAAAATTATAATTTTGCCTTTAGCCATGTAACTCATTCAAATTGGGTTTAAGTAACCATTACTTACATTAGACATATAAACCCAGTCTTAATTTAATTTTTACTAATCACTTTTATATGTATAACCTATTAGGCCTCCACCATATTGGCAATAAATATAAAATAGACCAATAAAGAATATTTATATTTATGGACCAAGATTGGGATCTAGTAAGGCATCATTACCACCCAACATGTAGGGAGTGTCAATATGGTTTTAACAAGCTCTTAAGTGTTTGGTATCTTAATGTAATAAATATCTTCTCATCATATATCCCAGAATCAGCAAGAGCATGTTTTAGTTTCTACTCTTAGCATATTCCATATAGTATGCTAGAGCTCTATGTTAACTCCGTAATCAATATTGCCTTGGTGAAGAACTTTGAGTTATCACAGGCTAGGTACATGTGAGATATGTCCCCTCATATCAGTTGGGGTGATGAATCCTCTCTAGATTGCTTATTCACCTAGCAGATGATTTATGCCAAATCCAAAACCACCTTACCATAAGCAATTATCTATTGTGGACTCATTTTTTATGGAATTAAAGCATGACAGTCCTCATATGAGATGACCTAGTGTCATAAATCTAATAATCACTTACACTACTAACATATAAGAGTATCTTCATAGACACCTGAGTGAAATACCAAATGGAACTCTCATAGTGGGTCATGTTCAGTGAACTTGTTACCGTAACAAGCACCCATATAATGTCCCCAAATATTTTTATACTTTAACTTACGAGATCAATTACATGCTTTATATGCATTAAGGCTTACATATGCCAGTCTTTATGCTCTATCAATGCCTTGTCTTAATAGTTCGATGACTAGGAACAGTTTTAGAAACACAACTTTAATGCATAGAGATCTCATAATTATAACTTTTTACAATTCCCTTGTAAGGCCAGTGTATTTCATGGGCTTTATCTACATAAGATACCTATAAGAATTATACTTAAACCTTATGGATATATATACCTTTATAACATTAACTAAATATAATGCTTGGTTACATGAAATCACTAAATGCTAATTTCTTACATGCCACAATAATTGGCTTATAGGGCTAACATTAGGCTGAATAGTTATTTCTACTAACTAAATAATTATTTGATAATTATTTAATAATATTTACATGAAGTAAAATTATTTTACCTAGGTAAGGAATTTAGTTTAGAATTACATGTTCTTGCATGTAAATAGGGTCGGCCCAAAAGCCTTAATTATTAAGTCAAACGAGCTTTGTTTTGAACAAAACCTATTTGGACTTGATATAAGTTAGGCATAACATTAGTAGGCCCCATTGATGTTGGATTTGGCTAAGATAATAAATAATTAATGCTTGAGCCCAATCCTAAATTCACTAGGTAAAAGAGTTTCACTTAGTTCCCTATGAAAGCACCACTTATGCTGCCAGCCATTGTGTTTGGTAGACCTATTAGTTAAGCTTAACCTAATTTTTTATGTAGAAATGTACATCTATAAGGTTTTTTTTGTGTGGCTGATATACTTTTTTGCTATTAAAAAAGCCATAAGCACCATTCACATAGAATCCTTAAAGCAAGTTTGTGCAATCTTGCTCCCCTTACATAAGTGGTGCACCCTTTTATTCTTTTGATGGTTTAAAATCATTCTTGATCTCGAGAAAGGTGAGAAAACTTATATCTAACACTTTTGATTGTAAATAATGGTAATAAGAAGCAAGAAACCATGATTGACATATCCTTTATGGCTTTCTTGTACTACTATCTCACATCTTTGTGACTTTTATGCAACTTCCTATAACTAATTATAGTTGTGTGTGAGAGAAGGGAGTTGCTTCCTACCTTTTGTTAAGGTTGTTTTTTTTAACTTTTTGGTTAGCACCAAAGAACCATTATACCTTTGTAAAAGTTCCAATAGCCTTCTGTGTAGATTACTGTGGCTAAGATCTCTATTAAATTTATGTTTTAAGCTACCAAAATCAACCACATGTGCATCTTAGCCTAAGATCCTAAGGAAATATAAGTAAATATCTATTTACTTCTTGCTGCATTTGTTTAATATGAATGAATATTTTATGCCTATTTAATCAAACTTTTTTTTCTCCGAACATGCATCATCTTCCATAACTTCTCAAGTTCAACCTATGAATGACGGTGGAAATACTTTTGATGGAACTATCTTTCTAAATACAAGAAATGAAGAAAACTAACCTAATAACTTTATACTTGCTGGAAATACTAGTGCAGATGCATCTAGTGTTGTTGCTTTTCAAACCATTACCCATGGCTTTTTCATTAAGGAAGAGCTTCAAAACTACTTGAATAGAAGAACCAGATCTTCAGCTTTTTTTGATTTTGATCTCAAGTTGTACTATTCAACTAGTGTTGCCGTTAAGCTATATCTTAAGGACTATATTAGTCCTATGTTCAAGCAATTCAATGGAAGAACTTGGGATGCTGATGAGCACATGATGAAATTTGTGCAAATGCTAGGAGTAGTCGGATTAGATGATGATTTGACGTTGAAAGAATTTCCAAGTCTTTGACTGAAAAAGCATATACTTGGTATTTCAACCTTACTCTTGGTTCTGTGGAACCTTAGAGCCAAATATGTAAGATGTTTAGTGAAAAGTCAAGAGTTTTTTCAAATCAATTACATTTAAGAGACACTGGAGCAATTAGAATTCAAAATTTCCAACTTAAAAAATTTTGATGTCCAAAGCAAATAAAATTGGTCAAAATACCATGTTTTCTGACCATTACCAGTTGAGCAACTAAAAATTCCTATAAAACATTATTTTTTTCTTTAAACTTGCAATTCTTATTACTTCATTTTGATTTTTGAAGCTTGAACAATGAGTTATTTACATAATTACACTACAATTTATTTTATTTAATATTTAGTAAATTATATTTTAAAAAATTATGAACTTTAAAATGAGTTAATTTTTTATGATAGTTTTCTTAAATGAGTTTGGGTTTTGATTTTTGAGTGAAAAACAAGTTTATGGGTCCCAAAAGTTATATTTGATTAGATAAACTACTCTTCTTGACATATACAAAAATCAAATATTAATGAATTTAATACAAAAAATTTTAATTAAACGCTTAAATTTTAAAAGCAAAAATTAGCGCTTCTAGCCAAAAAAATTCTCCATTGCTGCCTCATTTCTCTTCCATGATCACTAAAAGTACAAATCTTAATTTTCTTTCTCTCTCTGTTTTTTTTTTCTCAAGCCATGAGCAATTTTTCTTCTCCTTTCTTCTAATATCTCATATTCTACCCTCTCTAACCTTTTTTCTTTCTCCAAACCCATGAAATAATTTAATGACTTAGAATTTTTCAAAAATTTATTCTTCAACTGGGCATTCAAGGTTTGTAGAATTTGTTAAGGCAAGCTAAAAAATTTTGTTAATCTTAACTCCCTCCCTCTATCAGTTTCAAATGTTTTGTTTATTATTGTTTGGATGCTGATTTTGCTATTGGGTATTACTGGTAATTTAAAGTTGTGTTTCTAGGTGAAGAATGATTGATTAACATGAAATGCAAATAGATTTTGATTATAATTAGAAACAAATTTGGGGCAAAAATCAAAGAAATGAAAGGATTTTCAGTCTTTTTATGATAATGAGAAAAAATTTAGGGTTTTAGATTTAAATAAGATTTTTTAATTAGGGATTTGATTTAGTATTAAAGTTAATGATTTTATTTTTCTTTTATTTTTAGATGGATATGACTTTTTCTATTTTTTATTAGCAAGCAAATCCTTAAAAATTTATTAGTTTGGTATTGTTTCTTAGGAATTTCTTGTTTTTTTTCCACTGCAGATACCTAATTTTGTGTGGGCCTATTCCTTGACAATCTAAAAATATCCAAGATCAAAGATTTAGCGGTCACCTGGTGCACGCAATAGAATTACTGCCATTTCAAGTGTCGTATAGAATTAATTTCAGATAGACAAGATAAATTTAAGGTAAAATAATTAGCTTTTAACCTTATACTTGTGAAATTTTGAAACTTATCTGTAGATGTTATCAAGGTCAAATTTCTCATTCTTAGGAATTTTTTGAGAATTTGTCATTAAATTTAGGAAGTTGATCACGTATATTTTTATCAATACAATTATGGTGTTTATGCCGATATGCACTCCAAAAAATCAAAAATATTCAAGAAAAAATTCATATTGGCATTTTATACCACAAGATGTTAAGTTGTTTATTTTAGTAATTTATTTTGAATTTTTCATAGTACCACGAGTATCATGCTTGTAAAATTTTTCCTGGTAAAATTATTTTGGATTTTCATATTTATCATTTTTTAAATTAATAATTTAAATAATATGTTATATTTAATTTATTTTATATAAGTTTCACTTTATTTTTTAAAATTTTTTCAGCTCTAGAATACGAACTTCCCTTTATCTGTAAAATTTTTTGTGGAATCTTCTCAAGTTTTGAACTTTAAAATTCTTTAAATATTTTCATTTAACCATCATTAAATCATTTTTCCAAACTCATTTTATTTTATAATTTTTGCATTTTCCTCCATGATTTTCTCGCTGTCAAAATACAAAATTTTATACTCCGTACATTTTTTTGGGAAGAGTTTTTTGAGTTTTTAATTTTTAAAATTCTTCAAATATTATTTTTTAAATTCATATTAAATCAGTTTTGAAAAATTCATTTCATTTAATAAGTTTTGCATTTTCTTTCATAATTTTCTTATTTTTAAAATTCAGAGTTTTTTACTCTGTAAATTTTTTTTAAGATGATTTTTCTTAGTTTATAATTTTTAAAATTCTTTAAATATATTCATTTAATTCACATTAAATCATTTTTTTTTCAAAATCCAAATTATTTCAAGAGTTTTGCATTTTTTTTGGAATTTTACTATTTTCAAAATATGAAGTTTTTTACTCTATAAATTTTTCAGTAAGATATTTTACGTTTGTGATTTCTAAAATTCTTTAAAAATTACTATTTAATCCTTATTAAATCAGTTTGTAAAATTTTAATTTATTTTTTGAGTTTTGCATTTTTTCGTATATGGCAATTTTTCCCACTAAGGGTTTTTCTCATAAAATTTTATGAGTTCGCTATTTTTTATTTTTTCCTGTGAATGAAAAACTATTTTTATTGTTTGATTAAATTAAATTGATCATATAAAATTTTATTTCAAATACATAATTTTTAATTTTTACAATTTAGTCTTTTTAATAAATTTTTATGATATAATTTTACATATATTACAAATATCTCACACAATCTCTATAAATGGATGATGTCATGGATGACATAAGCCATAAAATGATAAAAATAATAAATTTACATCAAATCACTTTAAAAAGTTAATCATTAATTAAATTTAAAAAAAAATCAAAAAAAGAAAAAAAGGAAATATGTTCAGCCAAAGGCTGTTTGTTCAGCCCTTGGACCGAAGGTTTCCCCTATAAATAGGGGAAGCATGAATCTAAAAAAAGCTTTGGCTATTGATTGAAAAAAACACAACCATTTTGTGGCCCTCCCACCTTGAAAAATTGTAGACAAATTCTCCCAAATAACTAAGGCTTTCCATAGCCAAATTTAACCATTTTCTTAGAAATTTTTAAGAAATTTTAAGTTTTCAAGTTTTTTAAGATAATTTCATGTATAAATTTTGCAATTTTCGCTTACTTCCATCATTTTTCTTCTTTGTTGTGAGTCAAAATCATGTTAGGCTCGTAGATTTTCATCCATGTTGAAAGGCTAACATGTTGACAATGATCAATTTTTTATATATTTGTTGATATATTTAATTTTTTTTTGTTATAGCTTGATTTTTTTGTGAAATATTGTTGTTGTTGTTGATGAAATGTTAGTTTTGTTGCATATATATGTTTATGTTTATACCGTTTTTCTTAATATTTTAATGTTAATATGTTGATTTACATATTTATATATTTATATATTTATTTTTTATGATTTTATTTTTCTATTCAAATTTGATGATATTTATTCATGTTTATTTTCATGATTTTGTGTTACAAAATGTTGATGTATGTTTACTCCTTACCTTGGACAAATTTAATATGAATTGGTGATGATGATTTTATGTATATTTTTGTCTTGATTTCATGTTTTTCGTTATTTTATAAATATTAGAAATTTTAGGGACTAAATTACAAAATACATAAAAATTCTTTCACCATTTTTGGTTTGGCTGAGACCTTCATGGGCTGCTTGGAATATTTTTTGTGTTTTGGAACATCTTTTAGGTGTTTTAACATTTTGGGGTCATTTTGTGATTTTAGGAATGTTTAGGGATAAAATTGTAAAATACATAAAATGTGTTTTATGGCCAAAGGTGCTTGACTGAACCCTCATGTATATTTTTGCCTTGATTTTTGTGTTAATTTTCACTTGATTTGATGATTTTTGGTCAGATTTTGTAGTATTTTTTCATGTAGGGACCTAAATGTAAAAATTAGAAAGTTTAGGGACTATATAGCAAATTTTAGTATTTATGGGTAAGATGGTCATTTCTATCACACTCAAATGTTTCTATTATTCCTATGATCTTCCGTAAGGGTATAGGAATTTTTTAAACTTTTCATGTCCTTTCGGTTTTTCGTGTGGTACAAAATGTAATATTTAAAAGTTTAAGGGTTTAATTGTAAATTTTGCATTTTGAGTCAATTTTGATATTTTAATTTTGACCTTTAGGGTAGAAAAATCATTTCTTATTATTTCAGTGTCCATTAGGGGTACCGAGATACTTTAATGTCGAAGGTATGCTTTAAGGGCATTTCGATAATTTTTCTCAAACCAAGTCTTAGGTACTCAGCGAGATGCTTTTAGGCCAAAGGTGTATATCAGATAGGTTCATCATTTTATAATCATTTTTGTGTCTGTTAGGTTATCGAAATACTTCTATGTCGAAGATAAACCTTAGGGATATTTTAGTAATTTATGCTATAACTAAGTCTTATATAATCACCGGGATACTTTTATATTAAAGGTGTACAATAGGAATAGGTTCATATGTTTATAAAGTTTTAGAATCTTTTGGGTATGAGATACTTGTATTTCGAAAGTACTTTTTAGAGCCGAGTCCCTTAGAGTCATCGAGATGCCTTTAAGTCGAAGGTGTACGTTAGGGAACATGTTGGTCAATAGGATCCTTAGAATCGAGTTTATTACCTTTTTTGTCTAAACCAAGTCTTAGGATAATTTTTAATATTTATAATAAAATTAGAATTTTTGTAAATTAAGGCAATGACTCCAATGTTAAAAATGTTAAAATAGTACGTAAAATTTCTACTAGAATATGCAAGGGGTTCTATGGATTTTTTAATAACGAGACATCCTTTTCCAATGAAAGTCATAATCTTTCAATTTTTGTAAAAAGAAAACCTTACGTATTCCACAGGTTCTCTAGCAGGGTATGAAAGAGAATGACAAAAGCTTTTGTGTCCTCTTGGTCTTCCGAGAGGGTGCGAGTGATATTTTAATTTTCAAAAAATATTAAAACCCAATTTTCTCATCTGGAATAATAAATTTGTTTCATAAAATTTTATTTTAAGCATATGGGAATTATAATTAAATAATCAAATATTGAAACCAAATAAAAATCAAAATTTAAGGTAACATAGAATTAACAAGGTACCGATTACCGAGCATCACAAGAAGATCTTACTTGTGATTGTAACTAACTCCCGGACCCTTTCAAGTGATTTATGGTATGAGCGCAGACCTTGAAGTTTGCTTTTAAGGGTTTCATAACCTTCAAAATATAAACTCTAGTAGATGACCAATCTCACCTGGCCAAAAGAAAATTGGTGACGACTCCAAAATAAATGGTCATTTCATAATGACTATTTAGAGTTAAGTCAGGTATGCGACTCATCTCGACAACTCAATCCCCAAGTATGAAAATAAAGAATAATAAAATAATAACGATATATGCCCCTAAAATAAAAAAATAATGATATATAGATATATATATATAAATAAGGAGTACATTTGCCATTTAAGTTGAGCTGGTTAGGCCTCATATCCGGGCCATGTAGCGACACCCACCAATATATACTATTTGATTTTTCTTCTATTCTCTTCCTGTAATAAAACCAGTTGTACAATTAGCTACCATTTCGATGCTGAGTTGCAGGGCTCTAGATCAATTAGATTTAAAAGATTCGAGATGAAGGGGAAGGGTTACTTGGAAGAAGAAAAGATTGGATTAATTTCTCTATTTATATTTCTAAATAATATGTATTTTTTATTTTAAAATATGTAATTTTACTAACTACAAATACACACTAGTGTGTTGAATTTTCTTTTATACCTTATTCTAATTAAGCATGTTGAAAGATACTTTGTCAGTATTGCATGATAAGAAAAATAAACTATACATATATTGTAATACATGTATTTTGCATGCATTTTCATGTTTTTAACTATGAGACAAATGCATACTTACAACAATGAAATAAAAATCACATGCTGAATATAGAGAAAATAAAAATATAGTGCTTTTTGGATAAAACTAAAGTAAAATAATACTATATGATGGCTGTGAATAAAAGAATTTGAACTAGTGGAACAAATGGATGAAGACATGCCATACTGTTGGCTCCTAATATGGCAATTATGATATAAACTTTGAATGCAACACTAAATATATTATCATTGCAAATATCCTTATTAATTGTTTATGGTGGTTTAGTTATTCTTTTTGGGAAGAAGATAGTATTAAAGATAAGTTACCCAAACAACCTCTAAAATATAAACAAATAACTAAAGTGTTTTTTTACTATAAAAATTAATATCTAATAATTTATATCAATTTTTTTCTTAAAAGAAAGTTACATATTAAATAATAAAGTTTATAATTACAATTTATTTTAAAGAATTTTTCATTTAAGAAGTAAAAAAATCAAGTATAGATAAATTTTTTATTATTATATTAATAATAATTACATAAGTTTAATCTTAAGTTGTGAATTTATTTAAGTTTAAAGATAAAACAACCTTAAAACATTAAAAATGAGAGTAAAAGAGGCACAATTTTCACATTGCTGGGAATGTTACATAGCTTCAATAAAAAAAAAGGTGGTAATAACATTATTCCTTATATTACCAAATCTTGCTACTGTAGGTAAATAACATATTTCTGAGATTTGGTAAATTTTTTTTTAACAAACAGAGTAATGTTATGATGGAATCTTACATTACCCTAGGTAATGTAATATGATCCTAACCAAATGCCCCCTAAAGGTTTGTTTTTTTTAACTAGGATCGCCAAAATGCCACAAAAAACCTATTGTGACTTGAAAATAGACCTATTTTGACGAAAAAATGACCAAAATGCCCATGAAGGCCTATTTTGACTTAAAAGAACCAAATACCCCTAAATATCACAAAAGGGTATTTTTGGCCCTAAAATGCCCTTGAAGAATTATTTTGAATCCTAACTAACCAAAATGCCCTTAAAGACCTATTTAACTAAAAAATAACCAAAATGCCCTTCAAAGGCTTGTCTTAACTTAAAAAGTCTAAAATGCCCTTAAAGCTTTATTTTGACTAAAATGACCAAAATGCCTTTGGAAGTCCTTTTTTTACTCAAAAAGACCAAAATACCCCTAAAATTTTATTTTAATAACCAAGATACCCTTTAAAAGCCTATTTTGACTTAAAAAAACCAAAATGCCCTTAAAAACCTATTTTTAACTCAAAAGAGCAAAATGCCCTTAAAAACCTATTTTGACTTAAAAAGACCAAAATGCCTTTAAAAACTTATTTTTAACTCAAAAGAGCAAAATGCCCGTAAAAACCTATTTTGACTCAAAAATGACAAAAATGCCTTTTAAGGTTTATTTTTACTCAAAAGGATTAAAATATACTTAAAGACCGATTTTAAGTAAAAAATGCCAAAATGCCTTTTAATGGACTATTTAGACAAAAAATGCCAAAATGCCCTTCAAAGGCCTATTTTGGCTTAAAAAAACAAAATGCCCTTAAAAGCCTATTTTAACTTAAAATGACAAACATGACCAAAACGACCTCTTGGTTATGATAAAATAAATCAATCGTTGTAGATTAGATCAATCATTATTGAGTATAATAGTAAGCAGAGATCATTCTCATTGAGGATTGGATCTAAATAATTAGTTATTAACTACTCTAAACTGGTTGCAAAGTGAATAAAGTTTTTAGTTATGATAAAATAAATAAAGAATGCAAAACTAGAAATTAATAAAGATTGTAACAATGATATAAAGGATTGGTTAAGAAATTATTCTCCGCTACTAAACGTAAACTATGAATCAATAACAAAATTATCTTCAATTATCACTTGAAACTACGAATGTAGATAGTAACAAGTTATGCTATCTCAATCTTTCTTAGTTCATAATTAAATAGAACAAGCTTTCTATTTAATCTCTAATTATCCAATAACCTAGAATAAGCTCACCGTATAAGATAAGAAAAATAGGTTAATCTAAGCAATAATCTCACAAGCTTAAATTATTTAACCTTGGTTATGTTCTATATCGCAATTAATAAAAACTTAACCATAATCATTGATCACAAACAGCTACTAATGAATAGAAAGCAAGACAATTATGGATTAAGATTCTAATCTAGCAATGATAATAATCAATGTTTATTTTTTTTTACACAAAAAAAAACTAATTTTAATAGATAATTGAAAAAATTAGTTACATATAATTGCAAAAAATTATAACATAATCAATTATAAAGTCATGTCTAGGGATTTTAAATCACCCTTAGCCAAAATTAGTTTCATGCATTTGATATGTTCAATATTAGCTTCATTAAAAAAGCAAGAGCAAAAGAAAAAAATAGAGAAAACTCTCAATTATATGGCTGATTGTAATCTTGTTCTCTTTTCTTATTCTCTTTCTTGTTCTCTTGTTTTTTCTTTTTTTTTCTTTTTTAGTTCTCTACTTCCTCGTAATTCACCTCTTGCTCTTTCTTTAATACTATGGTGGTTGAAAAAAGAACCTTAGTTAAAGTAGGAGAATCCTAGTCAAAGTAAAAAATCTAGCTATCACTTTCACAACAGAATTTATTGACCAATTTTAATACTTGCTGAGTAAACATAAGGATAAGAAGAATTAGATTTGAAAGCCAAGTAGGAAGCTTTCTTAAATAAAGTCTTCATAATCACATAATGAGGCCAAAACTACTTGTTACTTGAATTACAAGAATCAAACTTTTACTAAAAAAGTTATCATATCTCTTTCCATCTTGTGATTATGATATTATAAGCTCATCAACATCCTCATTGATGTGTTTTTGCTTTATTCTCGGAAATAAATTTGAAAAAAAATCAAATATAAGTAACCAAAATAAAGATAAAAGACACAACAAAAATTAAAAATAAAAAGTCTATAAAATATTTAATAAATAAACTTATCAAATACTCCCACACTTAGCTTTTGCTAGCTCTTGAGTACATTAACATACTATACATTGAAAGGCTTGTCAAAAATCATATTGACTCTCCTAGCATCTAGGTGGCCATGATGCATTACTAGATGCCACTCATGGTCTATAAATATAAGTATTTTTACAATAATTAATTTATATTTATTGCCAGCATATTAGGGCTTTGATGTGTCACACACATAAAGGTGGATTTATGGAATTAAAATGAGATTGGATTAAATTGTAGAGATATTGATCTCTTAGTGAGTTAACTGAATAGTTCATGCAATTATACCAAAAATTTTAATCTACACTAAACTTTAACTATATATGTTTGGTTTGCCATCCAAAATTAGTGATTCACACATTTTTGCCATTACATTAGGTTTAGCTACTTATGATACTTTGAAAAAGAAAATTATTTTCTCGCTCTCAATTTTCATATGGCAAAGGTGCTTAATCAAGAGGAAGGTTTCTGAAACCCAAGCTGTTAGCATGGTTCCTAGCAAACATGATCCCAACCTTGTAAAGGTTTCCCGAGTCACCCATATGGAACACCATTGAAGGCTAAAAATTAGACGACTTTGATTTTTGATCGGGTTTGGTGTACAAGAACAAGCAAAGATCAAATCTAATAGAGATATAAACAATCATTGTTTGATGTATGAATTTTTTCCTATCTTTTTGAATTTTTAATTCAGTTAAAAATTACAAAGTTAATCCTTTAGGGAATTTGGTATGTCTGATTTTAATTATTCCGCTATGTAATTTAATGATTGTTATTATATCTATTATTTTCTTTCAATTCAGCATGATTCGAATCCAATAGTTAATGCCCTATCTTGACAATATGATGACTAGGAACGTTTTTAGAAACATGGCTTTGATGCATAAGGATCTTATCATTGAAACTCACTACTATCTTAACAAGCCATTGTGTTTTTAGGAGCTTTATCCAATTAGTATTTGCATAAGTGTCAATCACGCCACTAACATGAAATAAAACCTATGTTACTATTACTTGATAATGTGTATGTAGTTCTTTGACCATGTATTCCCAATCTAATTATTTCAAGGGCATACACCAACATCTCTAACTTGCACTTAAAGCAATTATATTACTTTATGTGGAGTATATGTCTAAGTCATTTGTGATCATCTTTATTATCAAGTCATCAAATTGTTTAGACCTCAGTGAGACTATGATTCCAATCTTACAGTTCAGTTATCATAAACTGATAGTGGAATTATCTTATTAGCCTATTGGCTAAAGATCCAAAACAAATATTTTTGGAATCCTTTGATAAAACAATTTGTTTGATGGCTTAGGATATAAATATGTAATATCTCTAGTTGAATGACTTTTTAATATTACATCAAAGTATGTATAACTTTTATTTGTCATCTATTCATGAATACTATCTTTTAATAACTCATGATTACTTATACTAAATTTTACAGGTAAGACTTCTTGTACAAAATTCAATCTTTAAGTAGATTCAAATTCAAGTTAATTACGCTTACTCAATTGGCATAATTTGATTTGATAGACCAAGGTGTAGAATAATTCTACTAATATTTATTATTAAAGGAAATCACAAAAGCATGGCATCCATATGCCAGCAGTAAGAAATATATGTTCAAAACATTTATCCAAAAAATTCCTAAAATCATCCATAAAGGCAAAAATAAAACATCCAATGTTTTAATAATAAAGGAAAGTTCTCAATAACTTCTATTAGAAGTACCAGCCTGATCCATATTAGTCGGGTTACTTTTCTCTTCAACGGTTTATCTTCTTTTGTCCTCCTCCATGTCTTTAGCATTAGTCCCTATGATATGTCAAACAAACTTAGTACCAATAATTAGGCAGCATATACCAAAGAAAAGTAAATCAATTTTTTAAATTTATACATAAGGCAGAAACCTTTTTTGCTTTTTATCCTTGATCGATTCAAGGTATTCTTTGTAATTTCTCCTTTAATAACTAGTCTTTCTGCAATGGTGACAAGTTCTTTTGTCAATTCCATCCTTGGCCTTCACTCCACTAGTCAGCTTTAAACTTTTTAAGCCAGAAGATTTGTCATTTCTTGTTTTCCTTCTTTTTTGTTTTCTTAGAAGTAGAAGGAAATAAGTGGACAGCCTTCTTATTGGTGAGAGACTTCTCTACTATAGTCAACAAGTTCAGCAATCCTGGAAGGGATGTCTCTAAGTGATTCATGTTGAACTTTATCACAAACTGAGAAAAACTCAGTGGCAAAGAGGAAAGAACCAGACCAATGGCTAACTCATTATCCATTGATCAACCCAACTATCCTAAATAAGTGATCTAGCCAATCATTTTAAACATATAAGTCCTGACAAGAGTTCCTTCATACATCTTTTGTTTGGCACAAACCCTTTAAGATGTCAATTTTCTCAGTGCATATTTCCTTATCAAATATTCTCTAAGGTTCAGAAGGATGTCTAAAGCTTTCATGCCCTCGTGTTGCTTCTAGAGATCGAGTGCCATAGTAGCCATCAACACACACGTGGCTTATGTGAGATCATTTTTATGAACTCGATAGGCATCCCATTCTTTCTAAAAGCATTAGGATCAAACTCATCACGTATGGGGTCATCAAGGACATAAGCCTTCTGTTCTTGTCTTAAAACGATTTAATATTGCAAGCCATTTAATTAAATTTGGTTTAGCCAACTTGTTAGCATCAAGTATGATTCATAATGACAAATTAGAAGTTATACTTCATGTTTATATCTTGTATGAATTCAGAATATATTTAATGTCAATAACATACATAAAATAACCATTCAATCAGGTTTTAATACTATAATGATTATTCCATACTATTTTGTGGAATTATAGCCCTCAACTATAATATGAGAAGTTCAACATTTGAATCTTCTTAATGAGCTAGGACTTCTTTCATCCTTTTATAACCTTAGGTTTGCCCAAAAAGCCATAAATGAACTAATTAGATAGGTAACCTAGTTTATTGATTGCTTCTTTATGCAATTTTTAGATTGGTTAGGTGGCAATCCTTTACCTAAATTTATCATATACATTTCACCTAACCATCGCCTTTAAAGCCATGTGGTCAAGTTCTATGCATTTGGATAACATAGCCTCAGATGAGTAAAACCTATTAATTATAACTTAAGAGGCTCAGGCAGAAGGGACCTTGGGTTAGCCTAACAAATTCGTACAACAAAACATAAGTATTTTGTTATAATCTAATGAGAGGCGTATTATCATGCTTAAGTATGGACTCAATATTTTATGAGGGATTTATTTGATTGATTAAGTCTCATTGAATTTGAATTTAGATTGCACTGCATTGGCATTTTATTTCAAATGCATACATATCATTTATACATCAACATAAAATAAATCTAATCATACAATCATACATTGATGATTACGGACTTTCATCTATGTCTAACTTCCATGAACCATTTGGAAACTAGTTGGTTAAAACCCTAAGATACCTGACCAAGTCTTTATAACTTGGAGAATTCTTCATGGTACCATCTTCAATTTACATTTATGGAAAAATAAAATTCTTCTAATCTAAGCTAATTCTAATCAATACTATGTGACCTTTACATACCTTTGATAGAAACCTTAAGTTACATTTGAGGGGAGATAGGTGAGAAAAGAATCTTACAACTCCAGAAAGTAATAAAGACAAGGTAGGGTTCGTAAAGCTTATTTAATAAAATTAAATACATAAGAAAATATTTCAACTATACATTCACTTAGTCATACTAAGGTTTAAGTCTATAACCATCCATCATGCTTTAACAATTAATGTATGGCTACTGTTACGTAGTCATCACATGTATACAATGCATGTATAAACAAGTTCATAACATCCAACAAGGCATCTATAAGAATCAACCATAGAGATTAAACACATTTAATGTTTTCCTAACTTTTAGAAAATTAGTCTTAAATAGGACTTTTACCTTTTTTTAGTTATTTATCTTAATAAGGACAAATGCTTTTAATTGCATGCTTAAATTAGGTTTCCAAAATTAACATCTTTAAAGAATTAAAATTAAAGTAACTTATTTAATTAAACAATTTAAGAAAACAAGTTTCAAAATCTTAATTCTTTCAAAACATGTTTATTTAAAGAACTTAGTTGAACTGAAACTCTTTTATTATTCCTAACTTTAGGAATCTTATCCATTAGATAACACTTATCTAATCCAACTTAAGCTCGTTCCACAATTTAAGGAATCAAATTCCTAATTTTAAGGAATTTTACCTCTACTAGAAAACAAATTCTGATGGAAGTAGGACTTTAACAATTAGTGCCCTCGGTTAGGCAATCTCTTTGGCCATGCCAATGGCCTTCGTTGTTTTAGGTACTAGAAAACCTCATTATATGCTTCCAAGAACCAATTCAAGGTTGCATCTATGATGGCACCAACATAGTAGAAGATTGGAGACTTTTCATTTTTGCAATCCCCTATCCCTCGCTGCGCATTTCACTGCAAGGCGTATCTCTACCTGGCTGCTGTACACTGTATAGGAACTTTATCCCGTTTATCTATCAATTTTGGATTAAAATAGGATTTCATTAGAAGAAAAATAATTTAAATAATTTAAACATATACATAAAATGAACATCTGTATATAAAATTCATTAAAATTTATATAATAAAATTTATTAGTTTATCAAAATTTATATAAATATATAATAACTTCAATATTATCATTAACATATAAAAATATACGAACACAACATATAACACAAATATACAAACAAATATAATCCCATAGTAGTCTTCTAATTTCCTGATGCCATATTTGGTACACATAACAAATAGACTGGGATTGTCATTTTTGGTTAACTTGAAATGAATTGTTGTTTATATATTACAAATCTTATTAAAAATATTAATACAATAATATTTTTTAATATTATTTTAAATAATAATAGTTTAGATCAATTCGGACTTAAACAAAACCTAAATAAGAAAGAAAATTTTCTAAATTCACAGCCGCTCTGAACACCTCTAATTAGAGGCGGCAAAATGAATTCGAACCCGAAAACCCGTCCGAAAAAACCTGAGCCGAACCCGATTTGACCAAAAAGTTAATGGCTCGAACCCAAAATGACCCGAACTCAAATGGCCCGAGCCTGAAATAGCCCAAGCCCAAAATGACCCAAACCCGAAAGAACCTGAACTCGAAATGACCAGAACCCGAGCCCGACCTGAACCTGAACTCGAATTTAATACTAAAAATAAATATGAAGAAATTATAATTAAATATTTTTTATAAATAAAAAATTTTAATTAATGAATTTTATTTTAATATTCTTTTAATAATTTAATTAAATATTAAAAATATAATTTATATTTTAAATATGATTA
>JBBYHL010458477.1:5004-15069 GCA_038381835.1 Adansonia madagascariensis | reverse complement strand
AATAGGGCTACCATGGCCCATTGATAGGTTGCCCCAGCATTTTTTAGTCCGAAGGGCATGACATTATAGCAAAATGTCCCCTATATGGTTACGAAAGTCGTTTTCTCCATGTCTTTAGGCACCATCTTGATCTAGTAGTAGCATGAGTGACATTAGCGTATGAGGTAGCCTTTGCTCATTTTGGTGAAATAGTCGATTGCTACTGAGATAAAACGATGTCCATTGAAAGCTTTATGAGTGATCAGCCTAATCACATCCATGCCCTACATGGAAAAGGGCCACGGGGCCATCATGACGTGAAGTGGCATTGGAGGGACATTGATCTTGTCCGCATAGATTTGACAGTTATAGCATTTTTGGGCATAATTGATGCAGTCTCTCTCGAGGGTGGGCTAGTAATAACCCACTCTCATGATTTACCTGGCTATCCGATGTCCATTAGCATGTGTGCCATAAATCCCTTCATGAACTTCGTCTAGGATCCTTTTGGCTTCATGAGTGTTTAGGGTTGATGTTGCAACATAGGCAAGAAAAAAAAACTGTGACTACCGCCTCTACATATCCCAAAGTCTTTGGGAATATAATGAGCCCATAAATTGCCAGAGCGTAGACATCTTGAGCTTTTTTTTTATTAGAAAGATTTACCATGCCCTCTTTCAAGCTAGCCTAAGAAATGCATTCGCTGCTCCCTTTTATTTTGACGTGACTATCAACCCATGCTTCTATGGCTCCAAGAATTTGCCTTAACCTTTTCTTGAGCGGAGGAGCCATTAGCACTTTGCAGTAAATTGGGTCTAACTTGGCCCTTTCTATGTTGAGTAGAGCTGTATACTCATCAATGGTAGGGGCTAAATCTTGTTGGTTGAACGTGAAACATCGGTAGGTTGGATTCCAGAACTGTGTCACCGCTCACAGCAAGCCATCATCCAACTGAACTCGATGTAAGAGAGCTATATCCCTATACTTTTTAGTGAAGGCTTTTTTCTTGTTGTTATCCCAACTATCCCAAATGTGCTTCGATTCCCGACAATCATTTTGATGAAAGCTGATCTTGACTTCTTCATGCATTTCTAAAATGTAGTTAGGCTTTAGGATGTCCTCATCTTGATGTTGGCAACCTTCTGACCATGTTTTGACGTTTTCAAAGGACTCGATAGTTGAGATAAGCTGTTGCTCCATAAATGATGCCCTTTGCTGAACATCGAACCAAAACAATTATCCCAAAATAATGATAGTCATGATGGTTATGATGAAATGATGCATGCACCAAAACATAAACAAAAGGAAAATAAGTTAGTGGAACATATAGGAGATAAATGTAAGGAAATAAAGAATTTAAGAACATTGAACAAAAAAATTCATAACATGTCCCAACCAAGGTGGTGAGACGAGAAACGGGTAGCATTTCAACATGCCAGGATACAATCTGCCCTTCATGAGGTGATGCAATATCTTATTTGATGGAAAAATAATTGATTGGTAGTAATATTCATTTATAACCACTAGTGTGGATGCGCATTAAGCCATGACTCGGATAGCATAATGGCTTACGGCATAAGACATTGTGAATGATAGTTTTTGTTCACCATCACTTATTTATACACAAGTTAGCCATTGTTTAGGTGGCACGACGGCATGCCTTGATAAATGATAAAAATGCAGATATGGGTGACAATTGTATACTCATTGTCACCTACATAATTATGGTAATTAAGAGTAAAGGTTAGGAATGTTTCCCTAAGTAACCCTATTTTTTAGGCATTCTAGCAGCATTCCGGTATGGTTTGACATGGTTTAGCTCGTAGGGCTCACTATATAAGGTTTAAGTTGACGCTTAAATAGGTATCCAAATTGCTCCTTCATCTAGTAAGGACAATCGAGGGACCCCAATCCTAGACCCATCTCAGGTTTGGCAGAACGAGTTTGATCCATTGGATGTATTTCCCTATGCAAATGTGGAGGGTTACTCATGAGAGACATAAGTAATTTACATCTGGGAGGTTATTACCATGCCTATGTGAAGGGTTACTCACAAAGGCAGATAGCTCACTTCCTCCTAATGATTCGGTTATAACCATGCCATGGAGTTTAGCAGGACACTAATGAAGATACAAGTGCATTATGTGTGATGGGGAAATGATCAAGCCTTTTTGTTTACTTCTGTATTACCATTTTTATTAAATTGATGATTATTCAAAAATAAGACAATCTTGATAATCATGCAAAACAAAAGATTAGTTAACAAAATGAAAAAAAGGTCATAGTTAAATAATGATCGAAGATCGAAAGAACCAAGAGCCTAGCAAGACATGGCTAGTTATTAGCCTAACTCTCTATATAGTCCTTAATGGAGTCACCAAGCTGTCGCAACGTACCCCAGGGTGGATCCTTGCAGTGAGGATCTATGGGCGCGTACGACTTAAAATATCTTTTTGACTTGAAAATATCTTCTTGACTAAGATTTTTCCTTCACGATGTGATGAGAACGAGAATCTATAGATTCTCGACTTGTGATATAGTGAAGGGGACCATAAGATGAATCGCTCATCTGATTGATCTTGGATGACCTTCATGACATGGCCAACGTATGGAGTCACCACTGATCATTTAGGGCTAGGCATGATCGGATGCCAATTGAAACCTATGTTTTGTGTTACGAAACTCAAAACATCAATTTCGTGGTCTACGTAGTACAAAGATTCATAGTTGGGTTTTGGAGTTGGTTATGCATGATGAGGTATGAACCTCTTCGCGATGCCCAAAATCGGTACCTTACTAGCTATGTCTTATTTTAGTTTTGATTCTTTCGATATTAACTCATCGCTATTTCGATATAACCCCTTTTTAATGCATGAATTTTATAGAAATACAAATCCAAGTTTTGATGAAGAGATATAATCTCATATACGCCTTGAAGAGATAGGGAATATAGAGATTTTCAATAAAAATGACCTTTGGATTTTACTTTGAAAAATGGAATATTCCACTTTGGGCACTGGAGAGATACCCATGCAGAATATTACTTTAGTTTTATTTGAAATGATTGGAAAACATGAATGCAAATAATCATCATAAAGAAATCATGTTAGTAAGGCAATAAATAAATTAACATAACGTGGATCATTCAATGCAATGATAAAGAAAATGGATGGACTATTGGAATTTATCTTGCAATTGGCATCGATTGTCTGAGAATAATCGAATCAATAATTTTCGAGATGCATCTAGGTTTCTTGATTAAACGAGGTTTGTTTGACATATTCATGGAAGTCTGGACGGAGAAAAATTTAATTATAGTTAAAAGATAAGGTTAGAGTATCCCCTCAGAAAGATGGGGTTGGAGTATCCCCATGGATGATAAATAATTTTGATGAATGAAGATTTATAAATCTTGACAATTTGAAAAGCGGGGTTGGAGTATCCCCTCAGAAGTTCAGAGTTAGAATATCCCTATAGATGACAAATCATTTTGACCAAGGAAGATTTTTTAATCTCAAAACTTAAATTGACATGTCTGACAATCTTTAGAGACGTCGAGTTGGAAAACTTAAATTGACAAAACTTTGTGATTTAGAAAATGAGTCAGCATTTTGACGACTTTTAGCAAAAGAAATTATTGTGAACGAGGATGGTAAAGATATAAAGTATGTTTATGCCTTGATACAAGCTTGTGGGAGGCTAAAGCATGTTCTCTTGGCTGACCGGGTTGCTACGATGACATTTGAATGTCTTGAGATGAAGCTCGGGAAAACAACTTAATTTTAACCATAACCGAAAACAAGGGACAACATCGCGCTATCCCGCTTCCTGAATTTATTCTAAATTGGTTTGAAGGCTTTAGAGGGTGGGCAAGGCACCGTTAGAAAGGTAACTTGATGAGGGTAAATCTAAAATTGTTCCCAATATCCTAAAAAGTCACTTTCTAGCGAAATAAATTTTCAAGTTCAGATTGATTGTGCTGCTGGCAGGGCATATGAGGAGCAAGGTGTGTCAAAATTTGAAAAATCACCCTAAACTCATTTGGTATCAAAAAATTGCAAGCGATACCTTTTGAAAAGGTAATTTACTGAGTCTTTTAGGAAAAATGTTTGAAAATTTTGGAAAAATCATTTATTGGGTCTGAATGGCCTAACCAGAATACATGTTTGGATTTTAAAGGTTCTAGACAGTTTAGATTTGAAAAATCATAACTCTCTCATCCGGAATGACCTGGGGGTGAATAAGAGATTGTTTTAAGGATAATTCGACACACTTTGAGCGAAAAATATTAGAAAATTCATGAAAAATCATTTAGGATTTTAAAGTGATTTTTTAATTTGCAACAGTTGTGTTACCAGTAGGGGATAAAGCAAAGTAAGGGATATTTCTTATTTTCTTTATGTTTACAGGTCCAAACTCAAGTCATTGACATTCGAATGTGCATGACTGAAGGGAAAGAGTGGCATGAGTATCATGAACTCATTTGCACAGCCCTAGGGTAGTTTAGGATGATGAAACAGCCCGTTGATCATACCATTCAAGGTTTCTAACTCAAAAATAAGGCATGAACATTTTGGGAACAAGTGTTTGGAAAATTAGAAGATTTGAGCTTGTTTAACCAAGATTCCAGATCTGGAAAATTTAATTTTCCCTATGATTTTTTATGCTAACTTTAAGGAAAATGCTAAGTTCATGCTAGTCCTCATTAGTTAAGGTTAACATGCTTGGCTTAAGAGGTATTGAAAATCAGTTTTTGATAGCCATCAAACATGCATTTTGACAAGGGGAAGACAACAAACATACAAACATACAAGGGGATGGCACATAACATGAATGGGGATGCTAACTTTACTAATGGTCTAGACAAAGTAAGTGTTATGCATTTTGAAAAGAAAATGTTATAGATGCTGAAATGACAATGATTCATGCAAGCTAATGTATAAATGTGCTTGAAATGTGTTAGGCTAATGATTCATACATGGATGTGGCATAAAATGCATGAGCAAGAGATATCAAACTAATGAGGATGAAATAAGGCATTTTGCACATCAAAGGGCTTTAAGGCATCCAAGTCTTAAACTACTACAACCAAAAGCCACAATAATGCATGAGAATACTAAGAGGGTGATGGAAACATAGAAAGCTTACTAAAATGATAAAGATGCTAAAAAATAGAAAATGAAAGTGATAAAATGAGAAGTTATACCAATAAAACTTTACATTTTGGCTAAATAATTAGAGCAATAAAGATGGCTTGAATTTCTCTATTTTCCTTGTTGTTAATAAGCAAGAAAAAGATAGAAATAATAAGGCTTTGGTTTTGGTATGGATGAGGGTTTTAGGGCTCTTTTTGTGTGGTGAGTAAAGAGCTAGGGATTCTAGTTTTCTTGGTGTAGGAATGTGTTTTGGAAGCTAAAACAAGCTAGAATCTAACCCTTTTTAGTTGAGTTATAAGTGGTCTATTTATACTAGCATTTTGGAGCCAAATTAGATGTGTTTTTGGTCATTTCTCAAGGGGGACAAAGTGATGTCAGCTTGGTAGCTATAGAGTGGCTGTAGGGAGTAAGTTGCTGCCAATGTGATGGACATAGGGTCACTGGTTTCAATGCTAAAATGATTTTCCAGCAAATAGGATGGCTGATGGTGATCTTAGTCAACAAACTAGGGAGGAGTAGGGTGATCATGTGTCATTGACCTTTTTGATCTAATTTAGACTTCAAAAAAATGTTCTGATTAATTTAAAAGTCCAAATTTGTAATCTGATATGGGTTTTGATCGATTTTTATGTAAAGAAACGAGTTAAAATTGAGTTTTTGATCAATGGTGGATGAGTTAAAATTGCCCAGACCGTGGAAAATTAGCTCGATTGATAAAAACAATTAGCCTGGATAAAATAAAGTGTTTACAATGATATTGATGCTTTGGTTTCATAGGAAAAACTTCTTGTTCTACCATTTTTAGAATTAATGTTCATCCGTCGATTTGGGCAAACATGGATTCACCTAATAATCTTCTTTCTTTTCATAATTGGGCATAACAAACATATTCTCCTAATTGGGATAAATGACATTGATGCTTTCGTTTTATAGAAAAAGCTTCTCTTTCTACCATTTTTAGAATTAATGTTCATCCGTTGATTTGGGGAAACATGGATTCACATGAAAATTTCCTTTCTTTTCATGATTGGGAACCACAAACACATTTTCCTCATTAGGATAAATGAATTGATGCTTTTGTTTCATAAGAAAAACTCCACTTCCCATCATTTTTTAGAATCAAAGTTTGTCAGACAATTGGGATAAACACGGATTCACATAATAAAGTCATTTCTTTTCATGGTTAGGAACCATAAACTCATAGTCTTCATTGGGATAAATTATATAGATGCTTTGGTTTCAATACAAAAACTTCTCCTTCGATTTGGGCAAACACTGATTCACATGGTTATTTCTTTTTTTTTTCATAATTGGGCACCATAAACACATTCTCCTTGTTAGGATAAATGAATTGATGCTTTGGTTTCAAAAGAAAAACTTCACTTCCCTCTATTTTTTAGAATCAAAGTTCATTTATCAACTGGGATAAACATAGATTAACATAATAATGTCCTTTCTTTTCATGGTTAGGAACCAGAAACACATTCTCCTTATTAGGATAAATGATATAGATGCTTTGGTTTCAATAAAAAAAATTCTCTTTCTACCATTTTTAGAATTAATGTCCGTCTGTCCATTTGGACAAACATGGATTCATATAATAATCTCTTTTCTTTTCATGATGAGAAACAATAAACATATTCTCCAAATTGGGATAAATGACATTGATGCTTTGGTTTCATAAGAAAAGCTTCTCTTTCTACCATTTTTACAATTAAAGTTCATCTGTCAATTGGGATAAACTCGGATTCACATAGTAATCTCTTTTCTTTTAATGATTGGGCACCATAAATTCATTCTCCTCATTGAGATAAATGAATTGATGCTTTGGTTTTATAAGAAAAACTTCACCTCCCACCATTTTTTAGAATCAAAGTTCATTTCTCAATTAGGATAAACTTGGATTCACATAATAATCTCCTTTCTTTTCATGATTGGGCACCATAAATACATTCTCCTCATTGGGATAAAAGATATTGATGCATTGGTTTCATAGGAAATACTTCTCTTTGTACCATTTTTAGAATTAATGTTCATGCGTCAATTTGGACAAACAGGAATTCACATAATAATCTCCTTTCTTTTCATGTTTGGGCACTATAAACACATTCTCCTCATTGGGATAAATGATATTGATGCTTTGGTTTCATAAGAAAAACTTCTCTTTCTACCATTTTTAGAATTAAAGTTCATCTTTCAATTAGGATAAACACGGATTCACATAATAAACTCCTTTCCTTTAATAATTGGGCACCATAAATTCATTCTCCTCATTGGGATAATGAATTGATGCTTTGGTTTCATTAGAAAAACTTCACTTCTTACCATTTTTTAGAATCAAAGTTCGTTTGTCAATTGGGATAAACATAGGTTCACGTAATAATCTCCTTTTTTTTATGATTGGGCACCATAAACACATTCTCCTCATTAGGATAAATGATATTAATGCTTTCATTTCATAAGAAAACTTCACTTTCTATCATTGTTAGAATTAACGTTTGTCCGTTGATTTAGACAAACATGGATTCACATAGTAATCTATTTTCTTTTAATGATTGGGCACCTCAAATTCATTCTTCTTATTAGGATATATGAATTGATGCTTTGGTTTCATAAGAAAAACTTCACTTCCCACCATTTTTTAGAATCAAAGTTAATCTATCAATTGGGATAAACACAGATTTACGTAGTAATCACCCTTGTTTTCATGATTAGGAATCACAAACACATTCTCCTCATTGGGATAAATGATAGTGATGCTTTGGTTTCATAAGAAAAACTTCACTTTCTATTATTTTTTTGAATTAATGTTCATTCATCGATTTAGACAAACACGGATTCACGTAATAATCTCATTTCTTTTCATGATTGGGCACCATAAACACATTCTCCTCACTGGGATAAATCATTTTGACGCTTTGGTTTTCATAAGAAAAACTTCTCTTTCTACCATTTGTAGAATTAAAGTTCATCTTTCAATTGGAATAAATACAGATTCACATAATAATATCTTTTCCGTTAACAATTGGGCACCTCAAATTCATTCTCCTCATTAGGATAAATGAATTGATGCTTTGGTTTCATAAGAAAAACTTCACTTCCCACCATTTTCTAGAATCAAAGTTCATCTATCAATTGGGATAAACACGGATTCATGTAATAATCTCCTTTGTTTTCATGATTAGGAACCACAAACACATTCTTCTCATTAGGATAAACGATATTGATGCTTTGGTTTCAAAAGAAAAACCTATCTTCCTACCATTTTTAGAATTAATGTTCGTCCATCAATTTGGAAGAACACAGATTCACATAATATTTTCCTTTCTTTTTATGATTGGGCACATAAACACATTCTCCTCATTGGGATAAATGATATTGATGCTTTGGTTTCATAAGAAAAACTTCTCTTTCTACCATTTTTAGAATTAAAGTTTGCCTTTCATTAGGATAAACACGGATTCACGTAATAAGCTCCTTTGTTTTCATAATCAGGAACCATAAACTCATTATCCTCATTGGGTTAAATGACACTAATGCTTTGGTTTCGTAACAAAAGGTTTTCTTCCAACCATTTTTGAAAAACAAAGATCGTTTGTTAACTAGATCAAACACGGATTCACATAAAAATCTTCATTTTTTTCATGATTGGGTAAATAAGCTCGTTCTACTCATTAAGATAAATGAATTGATGCTTTGGTTTCATAAAAAACTTCACTTCCCACCATTTTTTATAAATAAAGTTTGTTTTCACTTGGGACAAACATGGATTCACATAATAATCTTTTTTCTTTTCATGATTGGGCACCATAAACACATTCTCCTCATTAGGATAAATGATATTGATGCTTTGGTTTCATAAGCAAAACTTCACTTCCCATCATTTTTTAGAATTAAAGTTTGTCTATCAATTTGAATAAGCCGTGACTCATACAATAATCTCCTTGCTTTTCATGATTGGGCGCCGTAAACATATTCTCCTCATTGGGATAAGTGATATTCACGCTTTGGTTTCATAAGAAAAACTTCACTTTTTACCATTTTAGAATTAATGTTCGTCTGTCGATTTAGACAAATACAGATTCAAACAATAATCTCCTTTCTTTTCATGATGAGGAACCATGAAAATATTCTCCTGATTGAGATAAATGACATGATGCTTTGGTTTCATAAGAAAAGCTTTTCTTTCTACCATTTTTACAATTAAAGTTCATATGTCAATTAGGATAAACATGGATTCACATAGTAATCTCTTTTCTTTTAACGATTGGGCACCTCAGCTTCATTCTCCTAATTAGGATAAATGAATTGATGCTTTGCTTTCATAAGAAAAACCTCACTTCCAACCATTTTTTAGAATCAAAGTTTATCTATCAATTGGGATAAACACGGATTAACATAATAACCTCCTTTGTTTTCATGATTAGGAGCCACAAACACATTCTCCTCATTAGGATAAATGATATTAATGCTTTGGTTCCATAAGAAAAATTTTTCTTTCTCCTAATTTTAGAATTAAAGTTCATCTTTCAATTGCGTAAGCACGGATTCACATAATCTCCTTTCCTTTAATAATTGGGTACCACAAATTCATTTTTCTTATTGGGCTAAAAGAATTGGTGCTTTGGTTTCATAAGAAAAACATCACTTCCCACCATTTTTAAGACTCAAAGTTCGTATGTCAATTAGGATAAACACGGATTCACATAATAATCTCCTTTCTTTTCATGATTAGGAACCACAAACACATTCCCCTCATTGGGATAAATGATATTGATGCTTTAGTTCCATAAGAAAACTTCTCTTTCTACAATTTTTAGAATTAAAGTTCATCTTTCAATTGAGATAAACATGGATTCACATAATAATCTCCTTTCTTTTCATGATTAGGAACCACAAACACATTCCCCTCATTGGGATAAATGATATT
>JBBYHL010458448.1:0-15076 GCA_038381835.1 Adansonia madagascariensis | reverse complement strand
AGTGAGCATGCTTATCTTGGACTCCTTGACTTGATTAGTCCCTTCATGTGTGATAGCCAACTTATCCCATATCTCTTTAGCATTATCACACAAAGACACCTTATTGTATTCACTGGGGCCTAATGCATAAAAAAGTGTATGCATGGCTATAGCATTGAGTTGAGCCATCTTGGTGTTTTTCTCTTCCCATTCCTATTCTTCCTTGGGAACTTGAAGATCACCTATTATCTTTGTTGGGATAAGTGGGCCTTTCATGATTATCTTCCAAACTTGATAATCATTTGCTTGGACAAATAGCCCCGTCCTTGTCTTCCAATAAGCATAATCTTCACCGTTGAAGAGAGGAGGCCTTACGATTGATTGTCCTTCTTGGCCCATGCTGAAAATATCACCACTAGCCATTTGCTTGGTCTTTTGCAGATCTTTGCTCAAGGATTTTAAGCCTATAAGATTGAGACACAAGCCCTGATACCAATTGTTAGACCTTT
Organism: Adansonia madagascariensis; assembly: GCA_038381835.1. Lineage (NCBI taxonomy): Eukaryota > Viridiplantae > Streptophyta > Magnoliopsida > Malvales > Malvaceae > Adansonia > Adansonia madagascariensis. Next base: position 14,588 of record JBBYHL010458448.1, on the reverse strand, counting down.
TAATGGTTAATGAAATCAAGAGGAGGTAAATTAATTCCTCAAGATTTTAGTAAATTAAAACTTTAATAAATAAAATTGAGAAATATAAACAATAAACTTTAGAATGCAAGTTAGTGAATAAAAAAAACAACTAAAGAAAAGGGAAAGAAGAAGCAAACTTGATGATTTATAGAGGTTTAACCTTAATTGCCCACATCCTCAACCTTAACCTCACTTGCCTCGGATTTCCACAATTCAATAACTTGAATTGTTTACCTTTTAAGGACAAGGTATAACCTTTACACTCCCTATCTTTCAAGGCTAAGATAAAAACCTCTACCCTCAATCTTTTATGGTTAAGATAGAACCCTCTGTCACTACTTTTGAAGGCTAAGTAGAAACCTTCTCTACTTTTCAATGGCTAATAGTAACCTCCCCTTTTTACAAGGATTTGGGTGTAAACAAATAAAACCTTTAAAGGTTAGGTGTTTACAATAATTTTGGCTTAAAGGAAATATGTATCTAAAGATACAAAATGAAGAATACAAAAATAGGAAGAATTAATCCTATACAAAGATAAATTACTTAGCAAAAATGATGGAGAAAATGAAAGGCATGACTCTAAGCATAATCTCTTGGTTCTTCTTGTTGTTGAAGGTGTTGGAGTGGCTTATTTGTAGCCTTGATCATGATTCCAGCCATTAGGAACATTTGGTGAAGAAATATAGCCGTTGGAGCCTTCAAAATGCCATTTCCCATTGTTCCCCATGCCTCTGTATCGATATAATTAAGTGGGTATCGATACAATGGTCCAAAATATAACCGTTAAATATCCTATATCGATACAGAAAGATCTATCTCGATACATGAACAGTGTTGTATCGATATAGAATACTCTGTCTCAATACATGAATAGTGATTTCTACATTTTTAGGTTATTTAGCTACTGTCAAGTATTATATTGATACATACACATAGTGTATCGATACATTCACATCAAAGTCAATTTTAAAAGGTTTTTCATGACTTTAAAACATGTAAAACTTATCTAAAAAATGTTTTACATAAAAAAATGTATTCAAAACACATTTTTGATGATTAAAGGAGTTAAAACCTTTTCTAGTATTTTTCAAAGTGTTTACTAACTATTTCATGGAAAAATACTAATCTTGAAAATAATTAAACACAAACTAATTAAGCTTAAGTTTTAGTTATATCAAAACTAAGATTAATTCAAAGCTAATATAGCTAACAATGAGAATATGATTACAGTGCCCCATCTTGAAAAGTGTAGAGACTATTTCTAGAATCCACGTTTGTCTCATTTGAGAGATGAACTTTGATTATAAGCAAAATGGTGAAAAGTTAAGCTTTTCTTGCCAAACCAAGGCATCAATATTGTGTGCCCTACTGAGAAAAATGTGATTATAGTACTCAATCGTGGAACCAATGGAGATTATTATGAGAATCCACATTTGTTTTATTTGGAGGACCAACTTTGTTCCTAAGCAAAATAAACCAAATCTTCAATATTATTCTAATGAGGAGAACATGATTGTAATGCCTAATCATGAACAATGTGGAGATTATTATCTAAACGTTTATCTTATTTGATGGATAAACTTTGATTTTAAGCAAAATGGTGGAGAGAAAAAATTTTCCTGCCATGCAAGGCATTAGTATCACGTATCCCAGTGAGGAGAACGTGATTATAGTGCCCAATCATGAAAAGAGTGGAGATTCTTACGAGAACCCATATATGTATCATTCGACGGATGAACTTTGATTCTACGCAAAATGGCAAAAAGAAAAGCTTTTGCTGCCAAATCAAGGCATCAATATTGTGTATCCTAATGAGAAGAATGTGATTACAGTGCCTAATCGTGAAGAGAATGGAGATTATTATAGGAATCCATGTTTGCCTTATTCGACAAAAGAATTTTGTTTATAAGCAAAATGGTGGAAAAAAAAGTTTTTTTTCCAAGCCAAAGCATCAATATCATGTATCATAGTGAGCAAAACATGATTATAGTGCCCAATCATGAAAAGTATGGAGATTGTTACAAGAATCCATATTTGTCTCATTCGACAGATGAACTTTGATTTTAAGCAAAATGGCAGAAGGAAAAGCTTTTTTTGCCAAACCAAGTCATGAATATCATGTATCAGAAAGAGAAGAATGTGTTCATGATGCCCAATCATGAAAAGAATGGAGATTACTATGAAAATTCATGTTCATCTCATTTGATGGACCAATTTTTTTACGGCAAAATAGTGTTAAGCTTTTCTTGCCAAACCAAAGTGTCAATGCTGTGTATCCTACTGAAGAGAATGTGATTATAGTGCCCAATCATTAAAGTATGGAGATTATTTTTGGAATTCACATTTGTCTAATTTGATGGACAAACTCTAATTCGAAGCAAAATGGCAGAAAAAAATGGTTTTACTACCAAACCAAGAAATCAGTGTCATGTATCCGGATGAAAAGAATGTGATTATAATGCCCCATCTTGAAGAGAAGGGAGATTGTTTCTAAAATCCATGTTTATCTCATTTAACAGATGAACTGTGATTCTGAGCATAATGGTGGAAAGTAAAGCTTTTTTTGCCAAACCAAGGCATCAATATTATGTACCTTAATGAGAAGAATGTGATTATAGTACTCAATCATGGAAGCAATGGAGATTATTATGAGAATCCACATTTGTCTCCTTTGGAGGGCCAACTTCGTTCCTTAGTAAAATGGTGGAAAGCTTTTCTTGCCAAACCAAATCTTCAATATTATCCTAATAAGGGGAACATGATTATAGTGCCTAATATTGAAAAGTATGGAGATTATTACCGAAATCCACGTTTGTCTTAATTAACGAATGAACTCTAATTTTAAGCAAAATGGTGGAGAGAAAAGCTTTTCCTGCCAATGCAAGGCATTAAATCGTGTATCCTAGTGAAGAGAACATGATTATAGCGCCCAATCATGAAAAAAGTGAAGATTATTACTAGAATCCACATATGTCTCATTCGACAGATGAACTTTGATTCTAAGCAAAATAACAGAAAGAAAAGCTTTTCCTACCAAATCAAGTTATCAATATCGTGTATCTTAATAAGAAGAATGTGATTATAGTGCCCAATCATGAAGAGAATAGAGATTATTACGAGAATCCATGTTTGTCTAATTTGACAAAAGAACTTTGTTTATAAGTAAAATGGTGGAAAGAAAAGCTTTTTTTGCCAAACCATAGCATCAATATCATGTATCATAGCGAGGAGAACAAGATTATAGTGCTTAATGATGAAAAGTATGGAGATTATTATAAGAATCCACATGTCTCATTTGACAGACAAACCTTAATTCTAAGTAAAGTGGTAAAAAAAAGCTCTTCTTGCCAAACCTAGTCATTAATATCATATATCACAAAGAAAAAAATGTGTTTATGGTGCCTAATCATGAAAACAATGGAGATTGTTTCAAAAATTCATGTTTTTCTCATTTGACAGACCAACTTTGTTTCAAGGCAAAATAATGGTAAGCTTTTCCTGTGAAACCAAAGCATCAATACAATGTATCCCAGTGAAGAGAATGTGATTGTGGTGCCTAATCATTAAAAGTATGAAGATTATTTTTGAAATTTACGTTTGTCTAATATGATGGATAAACTCTAATTCTAAGCAAAATGGTAAAAAGAAAAGCTTTTATTGCCAAACCAAGGAATCAGTGTCATGTATCTCAATAAGGATAGTATGATTATAGTGCCCCATCTTAAAAAGAGTGGAGGCTATTACTGGAATCCACGTTTGTGTCATTTAACGGATGAACTTTGATTCTAAGCAAAATACTAGAAAGTAAAGCTTTTCTTGCCAAACCAAGGCATTAATATTGTGTACGCCAATAGGAAGAATGTGATTATAGTACTCAATCATGGAAAGAATGGAGATTATTATGAGAATCCACATTTGTCTCATTTGGAGGGCCAACTTTGTTCCTAAGCAAAATGGTGGAAAGGTTTTGGTGCCAAACCAAATCTTTATTATTATCCCAATGAGGAGAACGTGATTGCAATGCCTAATATTGAAAAGTATGGAGATTATTACCGAAATCCACGTTTGTTCAATTGACGAATGAACTTTGATTTTAAGGAAAATGGTGGAGAAAAAAGCTTTTCTTGCCAATGCAAGGCATTAGTATCATGTATCCAAGTGAGGAAAACATGATTATAGTGCCCAATCATGAAAAAAAGTGAAGATTATTACGAGAATCCACATAAGTCTCTTTCGATGGATGAACTTTAATTTTAAGCAAAATAACAGAAAAAAAAGCTTTTCCTGCCAAATCAAGGCATCAATGTCATCTATCTTAATGAGAAGAATATGATTATAGTGCCCAATCATGAAGAGAATGGAGATTATTACGAGAATCAATGTTTATCTAATTTGACAAAAGAGCTTTGTTTATAAGCAAAATGGTGGAAAGAAAAGTTTTTTTCCAAACCAAAGCATCAATTTCATTTATCATAGTGAGGAAAATATGATTATACTACCCACTGATGAAAAGTATGGAGATTTTTACAAGAATGCACATTTATCTCCTTTGATGGACAAACTTTAATTCTAAGCAAAATGACGAAAATAAATTCTTTTCTTGCCAAACAAAGTCATCAATATCATGTATCACAAAGAGAATTTGATGAACCAACTTTGTTTTGAGACAAAATAGTGGTAACTTTTCCTACCAAACTAAAGCATCAATACTGTGTATCCTGAGTAAGAGAAAATAATTGTGGCACCTAATCATTAAAAGTATAGAGATTATTTTTGAAATCCATGTTTGTCTAATTTGATGGATGAAATCTAATTCCATGCAAAGTGGTGAAAAGAAAAGCTTTTATTGCCAAACTAAGAAACCAGCATCATATATCCCAATGAGGAGAATGTGATTATAGTGCCTCATCTTGAAAATAGCGAAGACTATTTCTAGAATCAATATTTGTCTCATTTGACAGGTGAACTTTGATTCTAAGCAAAATGGAGGAAAGTCAAGCTTTTCTTGCCAAACCAAGGCATCAATATTATGTACCACAATAAGAAGAATGTGATTATAGTACCCAATCGTGGAAAGAATGGAGATTATTATGAAATCCATGTTTGTCTCATTTGAAGGACCAACTTTGTTCCTAAAGAAATGGTGGAAAGCTTTTCTTGCCAAACCAAATCTTCAATATTATCCTAGTAAGGAGAACGTGATTGTAGTGCCTAATCATGAAAAGTATGGAGATTATTACCGAAATCCACGTTTGTCTCATTTGATGAATGAACTCTGATTTTAAGCAAAATGGTGCAGAGAAAAGCTTTTCCTACTAATGCAAGGCATTAGTATCGTGTATCCCTGTGAGGAAAACATGATTATAGTGCCCAATCATGAAAAAAATGAAGATTATTATGAGAATCCACGTATGTCTTATTCGACGGATGAACTTTGATTTTAAGCAAAATAATGGAAAGAAAAGCTTTTCCTGCCAAATCAAGGCATTAATATCATGTATCTTAATGAGAAGAATGAGATTATAGTGCCCAATCATGAAGAGAATAGAGATTATTACGAGAATCAATGTTTGTCTAATTTGACAAAAAAACTTTGTTTATAAGCAAAATAGTGGAAATAAAAGCTTTTTTTGTTGAACCAAAGCATCAATATCATGTATCATAGTGAGGAGAACAAGATTATAGTTCCCAATGATGAAAAGTATGGAGATTATTACAAGAATCCACGCTTGTCTCATTTAATGGACAAACTTTAATTCTAAGCAAAATGGTGAAAAAAAGTTTTTCTTGCCAAACCAAGTCATCAATACCATGTATCACAAAGAGATGAATACGTTTATGGAATCATGAAAAGAATGGAGATTATTAAGAAAATTCACATTTGTCTCATTTGATGGACCAACTTTATTTCGAGACAAAATAGTGGTAAGCTTTTCCTACCAAACCAAAGCATCAATAATGTGTATCCTAAAGATGAGAACGTGATTATGGTGCCTAATCATTAAAAGTATAGAGATTATTTTTGGAATCCATGTTTGTATAATTTGACGGATGAAATCTAATTCCATGCAAAATGGCAGAAAGAAAAGCTTTTCCTGCTAAACCAAGAAATTAGTGTCATGCATCCTGATGAGGAGAATGTGATTACAGTGCCCCATCTTGAAAAAAGTGGAGATTATTTCTAGAATCAATGTTTGTCCTATTTGATACATGAACTTTGATTCTAACCAAAATGGTGGAAAGTAAAGCTTTTCTTGCCAAATCAAGGCATCAATTTTGTGTACCCTAATGAGAAGAATGTGATTATAGTACTTAATCATGGAAAGAATGGAGATTATTATGAAAATCTATGTTTGTCTTATTTGGAGAACCAACTTTTTTCCTGAGCAAAATGGCAAAAAGCTTTTCTTGCCAAACCAAATGTTCAATATTATCCTAGTGAGGGGAACATGATTGTAGTGCCTAATATTGAAAAGTATGGAGATTATTACTGAAATCCATGTTTGTCTCATTTGACGAACGAACTCTGATTTTAAGTAAAATGGTGGAAAGAAAAGCTTTTCCTGCTAATGCAAGGCATTAGTATCGTGTATCCTAGTGAGGAGAACATGATTATAGTGCCTAATCATCAAAAGTATGGAGATTATTACAACAATCCACATTTGTCTCATGTGGCAGACGAACTTTGATTTTAAGCAAAATGGCAAAAAGAAAAACTTTTCTTGCCAAACCAAGTCATCAATATCATGTATCACAAAGAGCAGAATGTGCTCATGGTGCCCAATCATTAAAAGACTGAAGTTATTACTTGAATCCATGTTTGTCTCATTTGACAAAAAAACATTATTTCTAAGCAAAATAGTGGAAAGAAAAGCTTTTTTTGCCAATCAAAACCATCAATATTGTGTATAATAGTAAAGAGAGGATGATTATAGTGCCCAATCATGAAAAGTTTGGAGATTATTACAAGAATCCGTATTTTTCTCATTTGACGGACGAACTTTGATTATAAGCAAAATGGCAAAAAGAATAACTTTTCCTATCAATACAGGGCATCAATATCGTGTATTCTATAAGGAAAATGTGATTATCATGCCTAATCATGAAAAGAGTGGAGATTATTATGAGAATCCACATTTATCTCATTTGACAGATGAACTTTAATTCTAGCAAAATGGCGCAAAGCAAAGCTTTTCTTACCAGACCAAGTCATCAATATCATGTATCCCAATGAAAAGAATGTGATTATAATGCCCAATCATGAAAAGAAAGAAGATTGCTACAAGAATCCACATTTATCTTATTTGATGGGCAAAATTTGATTCTATGGAAAATAGTAGCAAAAAAGCTTTTCTTGCCAAACCAAAGCATCAATATCATGTATTCCAATGAAAGGAAAGTGATTATAATGCTCAATCATGAAAAGAGTGAAGATTATTTTGAGAAACAACATTTGTCCTATTTGACGTATGAACTTTGATTCTAAGGAAAATGGTGGAAAGAACAGCTTTTCTTGCCAAACTAAAATGTTAATATTATGTATTCGAATGAGGAGATCATGATTATAGCACTCAATCTTGAAAACAATGGAGATTATTGTGAGAACACATATTTGTCTTCTTTGATGGATGAACTTTATTTCTAAGCAGAATGACAAAAAAAAAGCTTTTCTTGCCAAACCAAGTCATCAATATCATGTACTGAAAATATTACTGGAATGCACATTATTCTCATTTGATGGACAAACTATGATTCCAAGCAAAATGGTTGAAAGAAAAGCTTTTTTTTACCAAACTAAGGAATAAGTGTTATGTATCCTAATAAGGAGAATGTGATAATAGAGCCCAATCTTAAAAAGAGCAAAGATTATTAGGAGAATCCATGTTTGTCTCATTTGATGGATGAACTTTGATTCCTAGTAAAATGGCAGAAAGAAAAGCTTTTCTTGTCAGATCAAGTCATCAATATCATGTATCCCAATCAGAAAAATGTGTTTATGGTGCCCAATCATGAAAATAGTAGAGATTATTACAAGAATCACCTTTTTCTCATTTGATAGATCAACTTTGTTTCTAAGAAAAATGGTGGTAAGCTTTTCTTGCAAAATGAAAACATTAATATCGTGTATCCTAGTAAGGAGAACATGATTATAGTGCCTAATCATGAAAGTACAGAGATTATCACCAAAATCCACATTTGTCTCATTTGATAGAGGAACTCTAATTCTAAGCAAAATGGTTGAAAGATAAGCTTTTCCTGCCAAACCAGGGAATCAGCTTCGTGTATCCTAATGAGGAGAATGTGATCACAGTGCCTAATCTTGAAAAGAGTGGAGATTACTATGAGAATCCACATTTGTCTTATTTGATGGATGAACTTTGATTCTAAGTAAAATATCATAACGAAAACCTTTTCTTGCCAAACCAAGGCATAAATATTATGTATCCTAATGAGAATAATGTGATTATGGTGTCCAATCATGGAAAGAATAAAGATTGTTATTAGAATTCACATTTGTTTCATTAGATAAACCAACTTTATTTCTAAACAAAAAGGTGGAAAGCATTTCTTGCCAAACCAAAGCATCAATATTGTGTATCCCAGTAAGGAGAACATGATTGTAGTGCCTAATCATGAAAAGTTTGGAGATTATTACTGGAATCCACATTAAACTTATTTGACGGATGAACTCTAATTCTAAGCAAAATGGTAGGAAGAAAAGCTATTCTTGCTAGACCAAGCATCAATATCATGCATCCCAATGAAAAGAATGTGATTATAGTGCCTAATCATGAAAAGAATGGAGATTATTATGATAATCCATATTTGTCTCATTTGATGAACAATGTTTGATTCTAAGGAAAATGGTGAAAAGAAAAGGTTTTCTTGCCAAAAAGTGTTGATATCATGTATCCCAATGAAAAGAATGTGACTATAGTGCTCAATCTTGAAAAGAGTGAAGATTATTATGACAAACCATGTTTATCCCATTTGACGGACGAACTTTAATTCTAAGGAAAACGATGGAAAAAAACATCATTTCCTGCTAAACCAAAGCATCAATATTATGCATCCTAATAAGGAGAATGTGATTATAGTGTTCAATCATGAAAATAATGGAGATTATTGCGAGAATCCAAGTTTGTCTCATTTGACAGATGAAGTTTGATTCTAAGCAGAATGGCAAAAACAAGAGCTTTTCTTGCTAAACCAAGTCATCAATATCGTGTATCCAATGAGAAGAATGTGTTTATGAGGCCCAATCATGAAAAGAATACATATTTTTATGAGAGTCCATGTTTGTCTCATGTAAAGCACCAACTTCGTCTACAAGCAAAATGTTGGGAAGCTTTTCTTGCAAACAAAAGCATCAATATCATGCATCCCAGAGAGGAGAATGTGATTATAGTGCCCAATCATTAAAACTATGGATATTATTATCGGAATCCACGTTTGTCTTATTTGATGGACGAACTCTGATTCTAAGCAAAATGGCAAAAAGAAAATTTTTTTTTTCCAGACTAAGTCATTAATATCATGTATCCCAATGGGAAAAATGTGTTTATGGTGCCCAATCATGAAAAGTATGGAGATTATTATGATAATCCATGTTTGTCTCATTTTACGGACTAAATTTGTTTCTAAGCAAATGTTGGAAAGCTTTTCTTGCCAAACCAAAGCATCAATATCGTGCATCCCAGAAAGAAGAAAATGATTGTAGTGCCCAATCATGAAAAGTATACAGATTATTACCAAAATCCACATTTGTCTCATTTGACAAATGAACTTTGATTCTAAGCAAGATGGTAAAATGAAAAGCTTTTCTTGCCAATCCAAGTCATCAATATCGTGTATCCTAATAGAAAAATGTGTTTGTGGTGCTCAATCATGAAAAGAATGAAGATTATTATGAGAATCTATGTTTGTCTCATTTGACAGATCAAATTTATTTCAAGGCAAAATGGTGGTAAGCTTTTCCTGCCAAACCAAAGCATCAATATTTTGTATCCCAGTGAAGGGAACATAGTTGTAGTGCCTAATCATTAAAATTGCGGAGATTATTTTTGGAATCCACATTTGTCTAATTTGATAGATGAGCTCTGATTCCAAGCAAAATGGAAAAAAGAAAAGCTTTTATTGCCAAACCAAGGAATCGGTGTCTTGTATCCCGATGAGGAGAATATGATCACAAGAATCCACATTTGTCTTAGTTAACAGACCAACTGTGTTATTAATCGGAATGGTGGAAAGAAAAGCTTTTCTTATCAAACTAAAGCATCAATATCATGTATCCCAAAAAGGAGAATGTAGTTAGAGTGCCCAATCATGAAAAATATGGAGATTATTATGAGAATCCACATTTGTCTCATTTGATAGATGAATTCTAATTCTGAGCAAAATGGCAAAAAAAAAGCTTTTCTTACCAATCCAAGCCATCAGTATCATCTATCCCAATGAGGTAAATGTGATTATAGTACCCAATCATGAAAAGAGTGGAGATTATTACGAGAATTTATCTCATTTGGTGAATGAACTTTGATTCGAAAGAAAACAACAGAAAGAAAAGCTTTTCTTCCCAAATAAAAGCATCAATATCATGTATCCTAATGAGGAGAATGTGATTATTGCACTCAATCGTGGAAATAATGGAGATTAGTACAAGAATCCACATTTGTCTCATTTAATACACCAATTATGTTATTAAACAGAATGGTGGAAAGAAAAGCTTTTCTTACCAAACCTAAGCATCAATATCGTGTATCCTAGTAAGGAGAATGTAATTAGAGTGCCCTATTATGAAAAGTATGGAGATTATTATGAGAATCTACGTTTTTCTCATTTGATAGATGAACTCTAATTTTGAGCAAAATGGTAGAAAGAAAAGTTTTCTAACCAATCCAAGGCATTAGTATTATGTATCCTATTGAGGAGAATGTGATTATAGTGCCCAATCATGAAAATAATGAGATTATTATGAGAATCCACATTTGTCTTATCTGGTAGAGGAACTTTGATTCTTCTAAGGAAAATGGTGGAAAAAAAGCTTTGCTTGCTAAACCAAAGCTTTAACATCACGTATCCCAATAAGAAAAATACGATTATATGTCTCAATCACGAAAACAATGGAGATTATTACGAGAATCCAAGTTTGTCTCATTTGTCATATGAGCTTTGATTCTAAGCAAATGGCAAAAAGAAAAGCTTTTCTTGCTAAATCAAGGCATCAATATCGTGTATCCCTATTAGGAAAACGTGATTATAGTGCCTAATCATAAAAAAAGTGGAGATTGTTACCATATTTGTCACATTTGATGGATGAACTTTGATATTAAGCAAAATGGCAGAAAGAAAAGCTTTTCTTGCCAGACCAAGGCATCAATATCATGTATCCCAACGAGGAAAATGTAGTTAGAATGCCCAATCATGAAAAGTATGGAGATTATTATAAGTCCACATTAGTCTCATTTGATAGATAAACTCTAATTTCGAGCAAAATGGCAGAAAGAAAAAGTTTTTCTTGCCAATCCAAGGCATTAGTGTCATGTATCCCATTAAGGAAAACGTTATTATAATGCCTATCATGAAAAGAGTGAGATTATTACGAGAATACATGTTTATACTATCTGATAGAGATTATTATAAAAATCCATGTTTATCTCATTTGACAGAACAACTTTATTTTTAAGCAGAATAGTGGAAAGAAAAGCTTCTCTTGCCAAATCAAAGCATCAATATCATGTATCCTAGTGAGGAGAACGTAATTAGAGTACCCAATCATGAAAATAATAACGATTATTATAAGAATCCACATTTGTCACATTTAATGAATAAACTTTGTTTTTAAGCAAAATGGCAAAAGAATAACTTTCCTCACCAATCTAAGGCATTATTATCGTGTATCAGAATGAGGCCAACATGATTATAATGCTTACTTAGGAAAATAATGAAGATTATTATGAGAATCCATGTTTACCCTATTTGATAGATGAACTTTCTTTTGAAGGAAAACAATGGAAAGAAAAGCTTTTCATGCCAAACCAAAGCATCAATATCGTGTATCCTAATAAGGAGAATGTGATTATAGTACTCAATAACAAAAACATTGGAGATTATTGCAAGAATCCAAGTTTGTTTCATTCACAGATGAACTTTGATTCCAAGCAAAATGATGAAAAGAAAAGCTTTTCTTGCCAAACAAATTCAACAATGTCGTGTATCTCAACAAGAAGACTATGATTATAGTGCTTAATCATGGAAAGAATAGAGATTATTACAGGAATCCATGTTTGTCTAATTTGATGGACCAACTTTGTTTCTAAGAAAAATGATGGAAAGAAAAGCTTTTCTTGCCAAACCAAAGCATCAATATCATGTATCCTAATGAAGAGCACATGATTTTAGTGCCCAATCATGAAAGGTATGGAGATTATTACCAGAATCAACGTTTGTCTCATTTGATAGATGAACTCTGATTTTAAGCAAAATGGTAGAAAAAAACCTTTCTTGCCAAACCAAAGCATCAATATCGTGTATCCTATTAGAGAGAACGTGATTATAGTGCTTAATTATGAAAAGCATGGAGATTATTATGATAATCCATGTTTGTGTCATTTGACGGATAAACTCTGATTCTAAGTAAATCGATGAGAAGAAAAGCTTTTCTTGCCAAACCAATGCTTCAGTATCATGTTTTCCATTAAAGAGAATGTGATTATAGTTCTCAATCGTGAAAAGAGTAGAGATTATTACAAGAATCCACATTTGTCTTTTTTGATGGAGGAACTTTGATTCTAAGGAAAATGGTGGAAAAAAACTTTTCTTGCCAAACCATAGCATCAATATTGTGTATCCTAATGACGAGAGCGTGATTATAGCGCTATGCATGAAAACAATACAAATAATTATAGGAATCCAAGTTTGTCTCATTTGACGGATGAATTTTAATTCTAAGCAAAATAGTAGAAAGAAAAGCTTTCTTGCAAAATCAAGTCATCAATATTGTGTACCCAGTAAGAAGAATGTGATTGTAGTGCCCAAGCATGAAAATAATAGAGATTATTATAAGAATCCACATTTGTCTCATTAGACAAACTAACTTTGTTTCTAAGCAAAATAGTGGAAAGAAAAGCTTTCCTGGCCAAACCAAAGCTTCAATATCGTGTATCCCATTGAGGAGAACATGATTGTAGTGCCCAATCATGAAAAGTATGCAGATTATTATGAGAATCCATGTTTATCTCATTTAAAGGATGAACATTGATTCTAAGTAAAATGGCAGAAACAAAAGCTTTTCTTGCCAAACCAAGGCATCAATATCATGTATCTCAATAAGAAGAATGTGATTATAGTGCCCAATTGTGAAAGGAATGGAGATTATTACTAGAATCAATGCTTATATCATTTGAGGGTCCAATTTTATTTTTAAGCAAAATAATGGAAAGAAAAGCTTTCCTTGCCAAACCATAGTATCAATATTGTGTATCCCAATGAGAAGAATGTGATTATAGTGCCTAATTATGAAAGGAATAGAGATTATTATGAGAATCAATGTTTGTCTTATTTGATGGATGAACTTTGATTATAAGGAAAATGGTGGAAAGAAAAGCTTTTCTTGCTAAACCAAAGCATCAATACCATGTATCCTAATGAGGAAAATATGATATAGTGCTCAATCGTGAAAAGAATTATGATTATCATAGGAATCCACATTTGTCTCAATTGATGAACTAACTTTGTTTCAAAGCAAAATAGTAGAATGAAAAGCCTTTCCTAGCAAAATAAAGGCATTAATATCATGTATCCCAGTGAGGAGAACGTGGATATTATGCCTAATCACAAATGACATTGCTTCTTCAGTTCGAGCCAAGGAATCCCTTATATATGATGCAAAATGGATTTTATTTTATTATTGATTAGAGATTTCTCTATGAAAAATACGAATCCAAGTTTGAAGAAAGGGAAGGAGAAGGAGTACTCGACCCGCAATAGATAGAGAAGGATTTATTCAATCATATAGTTTAGGCTCCTATGATATGGCACCCTTGGGGCTTTCTATTTGATTGTATCGAAAGGCCCAATGAATTGGGATTTCCCTATTAGACTGGGTCATTTCAGGGCAAGTGGATCATTTATGATGAAAAGGATGAGCTTCAAGAGAATGATTTAGAGTTCTTGTAGAGTGGAACCATGCAGTACCAGGCACGAGATAGATCTTCCAAAGAACAAGGCTTTTTTTGAATAAGCCAATTCATTTAGGACCGTAGTTCTTGGTTTATGAAGATACATTGTTAGGTGCTCTATTTTATTTTCCCATTGAAGCTGAACCTAAGCCTGTGCTCAAGAGATATAAATGATTCAATGGTCTAATCAAATAAAATAATATTACTATGGTTCGAGAGAAAGTAAAAGTCTCTACTTAGACACTACAGTGGCTTCCATTGAGATAATGAAAAATCATTTCATTTTTTTAGTTGGAACTTTCGGCAGTTCTCAGAAAAAGATAACGAAAAAAATTATCCCTAGAGTAGATATTAAGAGGAATGTATAAACCAATGCTTCTATAAATT
>JBBYHL010458426.1:2788-13667 GCA_038381835.1 Adansonia madagascariensis | reverse complement strand
TGTCCCTTTTTTTTTCCTGCATTAAACCAGTAGAATATGGAGTGGTATGCTACAGTATTCTAACCCTCCTAGTTTGTCAAATGTGACGCTTCACTAATTTAGTGCTTGGGCTGGAAAGGAAAACTCACAATATTTGAGGGGTTTTATGGAAAAGAATGCTGTGCGAAAGTATTACATACCAACACGGTGGCTTGAAGGTGGTGCCTTTTGGCATGAGGCTGTATGGAGTTTAACCATTTTAGATTTTGACATTCTATTCAAGTGGTAAGGATATTAGTAGTTAAAATTTTACTTACCTTTAAAGAAGATAAAAGGCTGGTTTTTCCGGTATTCTCAAGGATTGCCTGAGATTTTAGTCTTTCCTCTGTTAGAGTTGATTGGTTATCTCTTCACATAGTGGGTTCCAAGCCTTCATAAAGGAAAAAGGTGGTAGGCTAATAAACTGGCTTTGAGCTGGAACCTTAGATGAGGAAGTTGTACTAGTAGCTCATAGTTTGAGATTAAGCTTAGTGACTTCTTGCTGAGAATATGTAAAGGTTTTTTTGTAGACTTGAAGTCTTCTTACTGCATCTAAAGGATTTAAATCCCTTTCTGTGGTTCTAACCTAATCAAGGTTACATAACTATTACTTTGAAGTGATTTCAGACTTAGATGGAAGCAAACTATGGATGGAATTACAGGCAAGTCTCATGTTAGATGCAATAGTATTTCCACCGAAGGTCAATAACTTAGAACCTGAATCGGTATTGGTTCTGTATAATTGTTTATTCACTTGTATAATTCGATTCCTGAGTTAGTACTGCTTCAGTATAATTGTTTATTGACTTGTGTAGTTTGTTTTCTATGATCTGTGCTTAAAATATATTGATCAGTTCTTAGGTATTTTGTTCGTTTGTGGAATGAGGACATGTTAGTTCTATCACTTTGTGATCGAGAGAAGTTACCATCTTGTTGCCTTTAGTTTTCACCTATTAATTACACTTTTACTAACTATGATGCAATTGCTATGTACAGTCTCTTTGCTGGGATTGACTGGCATCTTTTTTTTTATTTTTTTATTTTATTTGCAGTATATTTCCTTGCTGTTTATAGGAATCTTGATTGTCATATCGGTGCGGGGTTTCTTAACAAATCTAATGAAGGTAATCTTGTCCTTATTGTGTTTCTTATAGTGTAGCAGTTTTACTTGCTATGTGCTATGTCTACTTGTTTTTATCTGAAAATCTAAAAGTCTCTTTGCGTTGCCAATCCATTGTTGGTTTACAAAATGTTTAGTTATTGAATTCTAATTGACAACTTTAAAGCTTTTAGAATATAAACAATCAAACATGGATTTGTTCAGCTGACTTTGCTGATTATGTTTTGCTAATTGGGCAGCTTTTGTGACCGTCATAATTGGTCACTGACTCATTGCTATTGTTATTATTAGTATCAATTTGCCTCTTCCCATGGGGAATATTGTTTTTTCTTTTATATATTCATTATTGGCAGGCTATGTTACTTCGACTTTTCATTTTTCGTGAAGTACTGTGTTTGACACCCATGTCCGACACATTTCCAGATATGGGTTTGAGGATATAACCCTCCAAGGACCCTTCAAATACGTGAAAAAACTTTAAAAATCTGAAGATACTTGTGTCAGACAAATACCCTCATTTGACACACACCCGAGTCCAAGTAACAAAGTTGGTAGGACCTGCACAAGCTAATGGAATTATGTCAACCCTGTGTGCCGTATCTTCATTACTGCTAAATTGAAATCTTCTTTGTTTTAGAAGCAGTATGTGTTCCCTATTATCTTGTATTCTGCAGCTTGACTTGCAATATTTGGTTGCATGCAGTTCTTCTTTGCAGTTTCCAGAGTTGGTAGTGGATCTTCAAGCAACGTTGTCCTTTTCCTTTCGGAAATTATGGGGATGTACTTCCTCTCTTCAATTCTTCTAATAAGAAAAAGTTTGAGGACTGAATACAGGTATGGCCATGATTAATGTCATCTTATATATCTTTTTTGTTGCTTATTAAGGAAAAAAAATGTTCCCTTCAGTTTGTAATGTTGTTCTCGATGTTTTTTACAGACCTCTTTCTAGAGGGACGAAATTGTTAATACATAGTGTCGAGCATGTAGAATGCTTTATAATTTTGATTCAAAAAGATTTGTTTCTATAATGCCCACAACTTTTTGTTAATTTTCTCAGCAAATTTAGACCGCCTCCAAATTTTCTCTTGAATCATATCTTTCTATGTAGATTTGAGCTTGTTCTCTATGTAGTTGTCTTTGGCACTTTTCTCATGATTGTAATTTACCTTATTATCATGGTTTAATTTCTCAGTTTAGGGTTGTCCATGTCATTGAACACATTTTTACTTGAACTATTATGACATAAATTGAATCGGGCTCTTATTATAATTGTATAATTCTACTATGTTGCTTCGACTCTTCTTTTTTCTTGAAGATCCATGTTCGAAACCAGTGTCTGATGCATTCCCGGATATAGGGATATGACCCTCCAAAGACCCTTCAAATACATAAAAGAACTTAGAAAAAAATTCAACATACCCGTGTCATACATGTACCCATATCTGACACGCAGATATGAGTCGGGGTAACATAGATTGTACACTTATGGTTATTTGCAGTTAAAACCTGGAGCTGTATTAGTTATATGTTGTATCCCTTGGCAGGTCGATTATAACAGATGTATTGGGTGGAGATATTCATTTTGATTTCTACCACCGATGGTTTGATGCGATATTTGTAGCAAGTGCTTTCCTTTCTCTGCTTCTGCTTTCGGCACATTACACATCTCGCCAGGCTGACAAACACCCTATTGATTGATGATGCATTCTCATGTAAGTATGTACATCAACCAGATCACTTTCATTTCCATCATATGGTAACTTCTAATCCCTTTAATTGAGTGTAGCAAATGTAGAATTTTATTTGTGCCAAAGCAACAAAATTTTTGTGAGCAAAATCGAAAATGTTAAAAGACTTTTTTGCCTTGCTTTGGTTTCATACTGAATGCATCCAATTGGAATGTTTTCGTTTTAAGATTTTCCACAACCACGCGATATTATGCTATTTCATTATGGTTTTGAGCCTAAAACAATTATCCAATTTGGATATATTCTAACACAACCATGAGAATAATGACAAAATAGTATTGGATTTAATATTCTGTAGCGTTATGATTTCACTAGCATAACATCAAAATGCTATTGGGAATTCATTTTAAGCCATTATTTAGTTAGTCATTTTATCAGGATCATAGTTGTTACTATCATTGTCTACTTCCTTACAAGTCACATTTACCGTTACTTTCATGGTTTTAATAGACTTGGTAATTCGTGTATCCGTGTCATGTTTCGTGTATTTTATCGTGTTATAACTATGTTTAAGGTATTTTATAATTATATCATA
Source organism: Adansonia madagascariensis (assembly GCA_038381835.1). Classification (NCBI taxonomy): domain Eukaryota; kingdom Viridiplantae; phylum Streptophyta; class Magnoliopsida; order Malvales; family Malvaceae; genus Adansonia; species Adansonia madagascariensis. The sequence continues at coordinate 10,246 of JBBYHL010458426.1, read as the reverse complement.
TAAGTTGTAATACTTAATAATTCGTGATATATAGATTTCAAGGCATTTGTGTATTTGTGTCGTGCCTTAATTAATTTTTTTCATCTCATATTCGTTTAATTGTGTCTAATATTGCCAGGTCTAGGTTTTATCGCTTCTTGGATGTCATTTTTCTTTCCATTTTTTTTTCATTTCCTTTCAAGAAGATGAACCGTTGCCACTAATTTGCAGGTTGCAGAGCGTGAAAAAACTTTATAAACCCCTTCAGGAGTGGACTGGACTGAGACTGGACTTGTGTTCATCATCACCAACCAATGGATTGATGTATATTGAGGATGAAGAACACCGAGCAGGGTAAAACTTTGTTTTTACGATTATTGTTGTGCATAGTTTATATGTACGATGTAGAAGGAAGGAAGGAAGATAGCTATTTGTGTACTTAAAATTGATAATTGATTTGTTAATTCATCAAATTAAAATTTCAATTCTTTCAACATGTATACAAAACTTAAATGCTATTATTGTTTTTTTTAATTAGAACCTCTGCTTCACGATTTAATTGAATGAGAGCAGCTGGTGGTGGTCTGCCATCCTTTGATGGCAATGCTAAGGTTTTGGTTTAGGGTGATACTCACCGTAATTGCTTTTGCCACCAAAATGAAAAAGGGTTAATATGCAAATAGATTTCTAAACTATATTCTTTTTCTCGATTTGGTATCTAAAAAAAAAAAAAATTAATAATTAGATATTTAAATTTTACTTTTGTCAACATTTGATTGTCATTTTTTGATCAATAAAAATGCGGTATTTGGTATTGTTGACCAATGCAACGTTAGTGTTTTTGAATTTTTAAATTAAAAAAATTTTAAAATAAATTTTTTATTTTAAAATATTTTAGAATTTTTTAATTAAAAAAAATTAAAATGCTGATGTGCAATTGCCGATGTGTTAATAATGTATTGTGTTACGTTTTTATTGGTTAGAAAATAAAAGTGTTTATCAACCATTAAGTTATGTTTTTATTGTTTAGAAAATAAAGTGTCACAATTAACTTAAGTGATAAAAAGCAAAATTTAAATACTTAATTGTAATTTTTTTATTCTTAAAATATAAAAAGGAATATAAATTTTAGATGTCGAATTGCGGAATGTTGAGAGACAATTTGTACGTTAAACCTTGTGATTTTTATTTTAGTCAAAGTCAGTCCCTGCAAATCCAGCATGCAGGTGATCTCAGCCCTTTTTAGGTATGGTGGTAACGTTAAAATTATTTACAATTTGTAAGATTGAAAGAAAAAGCATTCTCACGAACTCACATAAATTGCATCAAAGCTGCCTCACAGACATTGGAAAACCAAATCACTTCTGAATTAAAAAAAAAAAATAGCACAAACCCAGCTCCTCACTGAACCCTCGTGAGGAAACCTAACAAAAAAAAAAAAAACAGAAAAGCCCATATTGCTTCCCTATGTATGAACTCAAAAGACAAACAAAATGAAAAATCACACAATATTCTTGCAAATAACGAGAATCCCCAGGGTAAAAATGTTTTTTTCTCTAACATAGAGGAGATATATGGGGAATGCCTTTTCTTCTATTCATGCTTGTAACCATGTCCTCAACAAGAACTATAGTAGTTGATGATCACCCACACAAATAGAGCCCGCTTCTCTTCTTCCTCAGAATCTCTTTTATAACCCAGGGCATTAGTATAATGCTACGAGTCGCATCATTTAGGCAAATAAAACCCAAACATTGAGACCAGCAAACAAACACCCAAAGTATAGAATACTGTGTCGTAAATCCTTGTCCAACCTCATTCTATCAACCTGACACAAAAACAACCCCTCCAGCAAAACAAGATTTCTTTGCTAATTCAATAAAATTTAATTAAGAAAATACCCTCAAGACACAGATACATGATCCCTTCTGAATAAAACCAGAAGTCCAAAATACAGATGAAGTTTCCATGTTGATTCACTTTCCTCGAACACCAAGATATTGCAGTTTTAGACACAGATCCAATGGTTACACTGAAGAGGCCGAATTTAGAAGAAGATAAGAATAGATCCAGAGCAATTTGGATCGCTCTAACTTTAGCTTCAATAAGCATCAGAAATGCCCTAAGGACTGCAGATTCAATTTGCTTCTTGAATACCCCCACCTAAACAAATAAAGGCAAACGAAAGCAACAAAAAATGAAATCAACAATGCTTGATCTACAAAATATTCTTTATCCATTTAACTCCTAAGGACTGCAGCTGAATGCACACCCCCCCCCCCCAAAAAAAAAAAAAAAATGGGACAAAGAAAAACAATAACTAATTAATGATACTGAGAAAATAACAATCATAACTGATAAAGGCTTGATGGTTTGTTTGTCTTCCGGCCGTCCATATTTGCACCAAAGATGAAGATGTGAGGCAAATGCAGATCATTAACAACCCATTACAGCACAATTGTACACAAAAGCACCTGCCTGCTCCTTCACGGCAAGCACATTCCACTCCGGTCCATCCCTGTTTCCCTCCTCCGGATCCCAAGAATGCAAAACAATTACTCCATCATCTCGCCCTCCCTGTTCTCCAGCTCCTATTACTAGTAAGCTATTACCGCATGCTTTAAATGCCAGTCCCCAGCCATCAGAAGAGTCAGCCCTAACAGGTAGCCTCTTCACCACACTCCATGAGTTATTAACCTTGTCATATTTCTTCACTTCATTAGTTCCTTGATCAGCAGAGTAAAGCTGATTATTAACAACAGCAACTAAAGGAGGTGAGCGCATAGCAGGATGGAATGTACCTGCATTACGACCAGGGTACATATTTTCTATCCTCCTCCATGACCTTGTCTCGATATTGTACTCTTCACCACAAGTCAGACAGTCTGTATGACTTGACATGCCCCCAATAACATAAAATTTCCCGTCCATAAAGAAACCAGAAGACAGCTTACGTGGGGAGTTCATATCCGGCAATGTTTGCCAAGTACCCAGCTCAGAATTGTAGAGCTCAGCAGATTTTAGAACATTGCCATTCCTATCGCATCCCCCAGCTACAATGGCAATCTCCCCAAGGCTGCTAGAACCAAACAAACATCGAGGCAAATTCATGAGGGGGCATCTAGACCAATCGTGGGTAATCAAACTATACATCCAAATAGCAAATCCTGACAACTCACGACCAAACACAAGTAATTCAGTCCCCACTGCCAGAGACTCCTTATCAGCACAAGTAAAACAATCATCACATGGAATCCTAGGCAGTCTCATCCACTTCTGTCTCATAGGATCAAAAGCTTCCCAAGGCATCATATTATAGGCTAAATAAATCCAGTGTTCTATTATGCCGAGCTGACATCTCAGTTTATATAAATATCCACTGCCAATGAGTGACCTAAATTTTCGGTTTATACAGGCCAGATTTGGGTGGTCAGATCTGCTGCTCCGGGCCATAATGTCCAGTGCCATGTCATCATTAAGACCTGGTAGGAGACTGTTATCTGATGCTTGTCCATCACTATTTTCCCCAGATCTTGCCACAGCTACAGGTTTTTTTCCATTTAGGCCAATGTAGCCAAAAGTTAAAGCATGCACTTCCTCGTCCAACAAACCTAGCCCACCACCTTTCATACTAGTTTTATTAACCAAGAGAATATAAGCCGATAGATTCCAATCATCTTGCGAGATTCTCAAATTATGATTGAAAGACACTGGAGGCTGCAATAAGACATGAACTAGCAAACAAGCCATTGCTGGTGATTAATGTTCTGCCCTTTCTACTTTCATCTTTGGCTCCTTAAGTGAATCTCAGAACACCATTTGAGAGAATGTGGATTACAAAAAACTTTTCTCTGAAAGGGAAAAAAGTAGGATTAAAAAAAAGTGACAATACCAAAAAGAAAATGCACATAATATAATCAATTATTAGAATACTTTATGAAAATTTCCCTTTATTATCTATCTTTTTAGCCTACCAAAAGATAGGCTTCTTCTATTCTATCCATGCTTGACTTTAAAAGAAGGTCTTCCCTTCTTATCAGGAAACAGCACTGGCAGCTATAAGGCAAACTGCTTGATACAACCTTCTAAATTTGCTGGTTAATAGTAATTAATGCAAACAAGATTATTTTTCCCAAAAGCACATAATGGTTCAATAAATTAACAATGCATCATTTCAAGGTCATCTTCCTGTGGTCAAATTAACAACGGTAAACTCATACAAGGATCAAGCCTAAGGTCGGATCCTCCTTAATATGAGTATGACCCAGGAAAAACCGAAAAACAAAAATGACTAAAGTTACAACAAAATCTGCATGAAAGCAGCATTCAAATCAATGAAATATTGTGTAATACAGACTAAAATGAAAGCTTCAGCTTCTTTTTATCATTAATGTCCCTTTTTCATTCAAAAGGAGCAGGAGGAACACATTTAATAACAACTTCGAAATCATTCCTCCATAATCTGAAACAGGTATAATCCTCCCACACATGGTTATTAATAATTTCCTGCTTCCAGACGTAATCAGTGCTTCATTCCCTGGATGAACTGATTCAATGAACAAAATTTTGTGCAAAACTCAAGACTCTGACAGAAAAAAAAAAAAAAAATCTTTTGTTTTAGTAGGCACTTTAATAAATATGAAGGATAAGTTGATTCACAAAAGGAAGACCAGCAGCACTCTAGACCAATTAACATGGCATTGCCTCTCAGACCCAACTACCCTACATATCTTATGACTAGAGCCAACTGATAACCATCGAAAAAGAAATTAATAATCAAAACAACTTTCTATAATTAAGGAAAATATAACTATTGTAAATTATAAAGCTAAAAATTCACAGCACTCAGCAAGTTTGACTATTTCTCCGGTACATTCAAAGTAACAGTTCAGAGGGTTTAGTATCCTTGGATGAAGAAATAGGCTGCAAAGGCTCATCCACAGTTCGTAATTGATTAAAAAATTTGTTTTATGCAGATAAAATTATGAAGAAATCATTATCAAAGTTTGAAATCAATTCAAGTAAAATAACCTTTTAAAACAACACAACTGACTTTTTTTTTTTTTAAATCTCGATCTTCTATTCATCTCAATAACGTCTCCTCCAGCAGTTGTTATTGAAATAAAGCTTTCTTTTTCCAAGCCAATGTTCAGAAATTTGAAGTTTTCTTATCAAGTAAAACTTATGTAAAGTCATTAAATTCCTCTAAAATTATGTTCATTAAGCAGTTTCAGGCCAAGTCCCAATAGAATTAGGGATTCAAAAGCAATTGCACCTCATCAAATACGAAACGAGGTCCAAAGTTACGTGGACTTGGATATGAGTATTTGATACCAGTATACGTCCATGCAACAGACTCGTCTTTTGGTAAAACATTTTGACTCACGGATTCCACAAAAAAGGTCCAAAAATAAGATACTGATACAGGGATCCTTGTAAATTTTATAATAATAATAATAATAATAATAATAATAATAATACTTGTGGAAGTCTAAAAATTGAAAAATCAATTTGACTTAGAAAACCTTGAGTTTATAGGGCCTGATATGAGAAAAGTAAGAACAATTAGGTCCTATCTTGGCCCAAAACCAATGCTCAGCTCATATTTTTCCTTTCTTGAACAATCTAATATTGTTAGGGTGACACAATAATAATAATAATAATTCTTTCTACTTATTTCATCCCTTCCAAATAACTTTTATTAAAAAAAATTACAAATTACAAACCATGTGCATGGAACGGACCTTTAATTTTCATTCTCTATCTTTCAACCCCAGACTTTCCTCCTTTTGTTTTGTTTCTCCTTCACACAGCCGCTATTCTGCTGTTACTTTGCAGCTTTGTTCTTCGTTTCTTAGAAATTCAAGGCAAGGTTAAAAAAGATAAAAACTAAAGCAAGCTGTGGTGTGAGTGTGCCCCTCCAGTGGCAATTGGCTCCTAATTGCAGCCTAATACTTCCTCTCATACTTTCTTTCGAGATCCCATCCGATTACTTTTTTTTTTTTTTTTCAATTTCTAGATTGTGCTTTTCATATTTGCAGTACATTCAAATAACAATTGTGATGTCGGAAGCATATTCCACACCCTGTACCATAGATGAGGTCTACTAGAGTAGCCTAGGATGTTCTAATATTTTTGACTTGATAACTTTCTAGAAGGAATTATCTCATTCACAGTCAATGGAGTTTTTAGATTATGTACGTATGCTTAGCAGGTTATCACATAATTTAAAAAATAAATGAGAATGTGACAATCTCTTAAACATACTTGCGGAGTTAAAAAAACTTCACTGCCGGTGTATCAAAAATGAATTCAACCATCTAATAGTCCTCTCTCATCATAATTCACACAATGGGAGGTCGTCCTCTTTCATCCCACAATTCAACTCCTCCCATCCTAGAATTTGAACTTCCAAAATGAATTTAAAAAAACTTCACTGCCAGTGTACCAAAATCGAACAAATATTTAATAGTCCCCACTCATCCCATAATTGATACAATGGGAGTTCGTCCTCTTTCGTCCCAAAATCCCAAGTGCTCCCATCCTAGAATTCGAACCTTTAAGACAAATTCTTAAGTTCTAACTGGAGTCCTACGGCCAATGGATAGGATATACATTTTAGTTATGATCACTATAAGCTAAAACTCTGTAATGTCTTGCAAAAAGAAAAAAATCGGTAGTTACTAGTAAAACTTTTCATTTATTCTTTTATTCGACATTCTCACTTAATTATAAACTTAAATTATACAAAAATCCTAACACACAATTTTAATTACGATAAAGTGATAAGTTCTAATATATGCTACACTTTCTTTTACTTGATTCGAGAAAAATTAAAAACACAATTGTCCTGGAAATTTCAACTAAAAAGAAAAGGAAACAACATTTTACGAATTTAAAAAAAAAAAAAGAAAATGAAATTAATTCAATAATTGAAGCTAAAATCTCGGGAAATCTTAACATGCAACAAATTAAGGTTTAAATAAGAAGAAGAAGAAGAAGAAGTAATCACCTTGTTGAGTGAATCAAAATCCGACACGATTTTTTCGCTCCGGCAAATTTCGGCGGATCTCTGACGAAAATTTCCAAAAACCTCCCAAAAAAGAAAAACCCTAATTCTTATTACACTAAAGATTCAATTATCCCCAATTTCCCAATTTCTCGATCTCCATTTCTCTTAAAAAGAACTCCGCTACCAAACAAGCTCTTAGTAAATAAGTGACGAGGATTGTTAACGTCTTTCAGAGACAGGGAGAGAGAGCGCTAGAGTGAGAGGAAACTAGTTTTTTATTTTTTTATTTTAATGCTCTCTATTTTATAAATACTAGCGTCTGACCCGCTTGCACGGGGTTTCAATTTTTTTTTTATATTTTATAATTAATTAATTGAAAAAATTAATCTTAAATTAAAATTTATTAAGTTATATATATTTTATTTTTGAATTTTAATTATGAGAATTAAATTAATGATAATTTTTTA
>JBBYHL010458415.1:0-15081 GCA_038381835.1 Adansonia madagascariensis | reverse complement strand
ACTTGTTTCAATTCATCATGAAAGTTCATTAATTTTGCCTAGAGTAAATTTAAAAAAACAAAAGTAGGTATATATATATATATATATATATATATATATAGCCTTACTTTAAGAAGCAGCTTGAGCTTCCGCATTGTGGGCATGGCATGGATTCACTTTTAATTTTCGAACCCATCTTATTAGATTTTCGTATGAATTTTAAATACAAGTATTTGTTCGATAAAAATATAATTAATTTTTTAAAAAAATTTCATAATTTGAAAAGTTCTTTAGAGTTATATCCTCGTACAACAATTAAAAAAAAAATCAAAACCATGAAGCTTCAACAGATGAGAAATGCCCCCCGAATTAAATTGTGTGGTTGATATTTGCAGCAGAAAAGTTTAACACAATAAAACTTTTTAATGATGAAAAATGTTTCCCCACTAGCCTTTGATTGCGCTAGTTCAGATCCAACCCTGTTAACCATGGCTGAAACAGAGAACATATGTCGGGTACTCCATAGTCTAATGATCTTAAAAGTAGCATAATATCTTGGTGCCTACCAAAAGTCAGCACAATTTGAATGTTTCTTTGTTGTTTTAACTAGTATAATGTTTTGGCACCAACTAGACCTCATGGTCGTTTTTAAAGTTTGAATTTTTTTTTATTTTTTTCAACTTTGATTGAATTTGATGACTTAAATTATTACTTAAAAGTATTAAAATCTTATTTGTATATTAATATTTATATATTTTTATGATTTGACCTTAATTATTAAAATTTAAATTCAAATTCGATTTAATATAAGTTGAGTCGAATGAGCTATTTGATTGTTGAAAAATCATAGTACCAACCAAAACTTTGTATAATTTGATTAATTTCCTGTTCTTTTTACCTGCATTACTTTAACCATTATTGAATTCGACCCTCGTGGGAGTTTTCATTTGATCACAAAAAAATAGTAATCTTGCGGAAGGGAGAATTTTGGAGTTGATAAAATCGATTTGAATTCAAAAAATTTAGTTTAATTTAATTGAATTTATTCCAATTTAATTTGATAAAAAAGTAATAATTCGAATTTCTCTAATTTATAGCAGAAACTATTCACGAAAGCTAATTCAAATGACCAAAATTTAAATTAATTGAAGTTTAAAATCAAAATTTTGATATTAAATTATTCAATTTCGAATAATTTGAGCGTTAGACCTTAATAATTTAAACTCAAAACTATTTGAATTTTCTTCTACTCGAAATAACACAACCCCAACAGAGTCAATCCAACATCTCCCACTATTTTGGATTTTCACCTTCGCAGTTGAGTAGAATGAATCTGCATGGTCAATTCCCTTAAAAAGTTTTGTCAGGTAAAAGTTTTGTGGTTGCGAGAGCTGAGAAGTGATCACCTTAACGATCAGAGACAACCTGAACCAGGCTAAAATGTTGAAAGCTTCTACCAGAGCTATAAATAACAGTTGCAACTTAATATTTCGAAAATCCTTATTTTACATATTTGACTCTTTTTATTTTCGACATTCAAGCTATAATCGTCTACTGTTTCAAGATGGGATTAAGTGTTCTTACAGACAGTTACCTTCCTTGGAGTGTTATTAATCTTATTGAAGGATTAGGTGTAGTCTTTAATGATTTCTGGTGGTCCTAGCAAAAAAGTAGGTGACTTATCACAATCCAAAGGCAGAATACAACTGATTGATTCTCTTTTCGGATTTGCAATACTTCACACTTTGACAATAATACCATGAAGATAGAATTTTTGCTTCCTCATTGAAACATCTATGAACCACGGAAACCTGCAATTGTGGATATGGCCTGGAAGAACAAACCGTTTTGTATAGAAATGAATTGATATTACATAAACAAACAATGTTGATAATTAAACAGTATATCTTTTTGAAAGATCGAGATTTTGAGTTTGAATCTTGTCAATCTCCTAGGTGAGGTAGGTAAAAGAAATGAGCAAGGTTTATCAGTTATATTAACATTTGTTGTTACAGATCTCTAGAGTTCATCAATTTGCAAGTTTTTTTTTGGACTTGGGTGGTCAAATTTTATATCAGTTTCAAGTTTTGCAAATGGCTATCCAAGAGGAAACAATTGCTGCGTATTTTTCTTTTTAGAATTATTTAATCTTGAAAATAACCTGCATTTGAAGTTATCTCACAGAGATTTTGTAAGATGTAAACCAGAATTATAAATATCTTTATTTCCTATTTGTCCCTAAATCCTGTTTAAAAAAGAACAAAAATGACATATTCAAAGCTAATTTTCCCAATTTCTGGCAGAAACAAAAGATCCTCTGCATAGTTTCCACCTGTTATCTCATTATCTTTGTCTTCTCAGCATATCTTAAAGCAGGCAAAAATTTGGTTAAATATAAGGACTGGAATGGAAATGGTGGGAAGAAAATGGTAGTGCCTATGTCTTGCAAAATCTAGTCTTATCAATCCAGCTGGTGGTTTTTTTTTTTTTTTTTTTTCTTATTTTGGAGAAAAAATATTATTGTGAAAAGGATGGCCAACAGAGATACCTACCCAAGGACCAAGTTTGGTTCAGGCAAAGCCAAGTTTGTGGTCGGCAGATGTGGAATTTATATTAAACCTGGTTACCTACTGCGTTGATCGGGTTCCAGGATGTTTTCCTCACATCATCTTACGTGATCAGGATTTGGTCGTCATCCTATGTACGCCTACATCAAAGCTATTATCTTCTTCGGGAAACCACGGGTCTTGTAGGGATAGCATGGTTGGCAAAAGGATTTTCTTAAAAGATAGGTCTTTAGTACGAAACAAAGGAGATGCATGTCTGGGTGATAAAACCTTACAAGACCCATGAGTGCCTAGAGATTACAATACCTTTGATGTGAGCGCATACGCAGGATGACGATCATGCATGGTATGTAAGGTGATGTGGAGGAGACTTCCTCGAACCCGGTCATCACACCTAGCTCTGTCGCCTTCCATAAGTTTCCAGGAAATTTGTGTGCATGTGTGCAGGCAGATTACTGAAGAAAAATACATTATACATTATAAAAAAAAAAAACACCTGGTTTTGGTTGGCTTCTTTCGTTCAAAACCAAATTTCTGGTGAGTAAACATCAAATTTCAGTTGATTAGAATTAAGTTCTTCAAACAACAAAGAACGTTTTGATTTCATTCTAAGAGTTTGCGTTGAATTTATTGATTAGTATCTTTTTCAGATTACGTTTTCTCATGAAATTGAGATTTAGAGTTTCAAGTTTTCATTTAATCTTACCTACCCTTTAGGACGTTTGGTGTCACATTGCAATAGCGGGTATTGTTCTCTTCAACCCATAGGCCTCAAAATTTTATGACCCTCGAAGGGGTGCGTCTCCCGTAACTCAAACTCAAAAGCTCCCATTTTAAGAGAGTCCTTTTACCACAATTTGACAATTTGTGCCATTGGATCAGCTCCTGGGTAGGACCGCCTTTGTTGAGAATGAGCTCCTGGACGGTGTAATCAACAACCAAACGATGCATAATATGTGACACCCCAACATGCTACACGGTATGTTGTTGCCTATGTAATTGAAATTGGCATTTGCTGCGATGTCCATGACAAATAGCAATTAAAGAGGTTACCTCTGCATATATTGAATAATACGGCGATCTTATCAGCATCCAAAGTCCGTCAACATCTGATTTTTTATTGTTTTTTTTTCAAAGGCAGCTGGATTGGTTTGAAAGCAGAGGATTGTTGGAATTATATAAATTTAAACTTTGATTTTTTTTAAAAGAAAAAAAAATCAGTGAAAATCAATCACCACGGGAAGAATGAATTGAATCAACCAGGGGGAAGTTTCTTTCGGATTGCGTGTCGAAGAATGATTGGCTAACTGGTTTCAATATTGGATCTGCCCATTGTTTTCTCGTTTACGGGCACGAAATCCGTCAAAGTTTATTCTGTTTTGTCTTTGGTCGTGGATTTTTATCCTGAAAATTGGATGATTTTCAAAATTTTGCCACGTGGAATCAAACCACTTCTTTTCTTTTCCTTCTTCCCCCCCCCTCTAGGATCTTGCTCGTGGGTGGGATCGGCAATTTTAAGGAATTTAAACCCTAAACACTAATTTTCAATTCGATTCCCGCCTTTCTTTTAAACCCCTTTTCACTTCCTGATATTCTATTCTTTTTTTTGTTTCTCTCTCTTCGAATCGTACGCTGGTTTCAATTTTCATGTAACGCGCGGTTCAGTTGCTGTTTCGCCAACTGTTTTTGCTTTCCTTTCCATTTTGGTTTGTCGTCGTAGCGAGTTCGAAGCTCCGATCGCTGCTGCTCCTTATGCTTCTTTTTATTTACATTTTCCTCAGATTCGTTTTTAGGGTTTTATTTTCTCCTTAATTGCTCATGTTCTTTTTTTTCTTTATTAACCTAGTGCTAGTTATAGCTTAGTGCATAATTCTCTATCAGTTATAGCATTAGTCTTGCTTCATTTGCTCAATGTTTTCATCCAATTGAGCCAATTATAATTTCAATTTTTGTTAAAAAAAAAAGTGAAATTTTTGCAATTTAGACTTAATCATGTGTTCAATGTCATGTCAAGTTTTTGACCTGGATTTAAATTCGATCAATTTATATATTTAATAAAATTTTATTAGTTATAAATTATTGGATTGTTAAGTTTATTTAATAAATAAATAGTTTTAATAAGAAAAAAATTTTATAAGTCATATAAATATAGAAATAGAATTGAGCCTTTAAAATTTAAAATTAGAGAGAGATAAATTTTGTGATTTTATTGTGTAAAGTTTATAGTTTTATATGTACAAAAGTAATTAGTTGTTTGTTAAAAAGTTTGTAATTTTATTTATATAAAAGTTATAAATTATTTGTGAGTAAAATTTGTAATTTTAATCATGCAAAATAATAAATTTGATTCGTTATGATTTTTTTATTCTTTTAAGATCATGCACACCGATCATAATGGCTAAAATAGATTAAATTTTGTGTTCATTTATTTCTTGTTGAGTGCTTATCTGAATCGACATACTATTCCTAATACTTGGTAATTATCAAACTTCGAGCGCAAACGATCATCCAGTGGACGAATCAAAGGGAGCAGTAAAGTTTTCACCTCCTCACTCAAAGTACGCGCCATTCTCTTTGGGAAGAAAAAAATGCAAAAACCCAAAGCTTTTAAAAATTCCTGTCCTTTTATTTTTTTCACGTGCACGCACAACACTTTAACATTTGTTTTTTTTTTTAGGTTTATGTTTGAGCTCCTCTCAAAGGAGACCTACAACAATCTCTACCTCTAACTCAAGTGGAGATAATTGTCAAAACGACAACTAAACAACAAGCTTCAAATTTTCCCTAGGTAGAATTTTCATCAACATATCTGAATCATTATTATTTGTGTGAATCTTCTCGAGCTCAAGAGCAACTTAGAGTCATGTATCTAATCATGCTGCACGTCAATGTGTTTAGATCTATCATGAAAAGTTGGATTCCAACTCAAATGGATAGCATTCTAACGATCACAAAACAAAACACACCTCTAATTAGTAAACCCAAGTTCATGCTCAAATTCTTCATCCAAAGCAATTTCTTATAAGCTTTGGTAGCGGTAATAAACTTAACCTTAATAGTCAACAATGTAGTAAACTTTGTAACCTGGATTGTCAAGCTACAACTCCTTTGCGAAAGGTACTCAAATAGCCTAAAGTAGACGTTCGAGAATCAACATCTCCAGCTATGTTTGAATTTGCGTAAACACAAAGGATTAATTTTCTAATTCCAAAATAGACGTAAAAATTAAAAGTGCTTCGAAGATATCTCATAAATCTATTTCATAGAATTTTAATGCTCTTTATCTGGATTGGAGAGAAAACAACCAACAAGACCAACTACATGAACTATGTTAGGTCGTGTGCAAACTATTGCATACATCAAACTTCCTACTGCAAATGCATAAGGAACATATTACGATGTTTTTTCTCTATCTATCACTAGAAGGAGACTGTCTAGTGTTAAGCCTAAATTGTAAAATAAGAGCTACAACTTTAGCCTTATCCATAGAAAATCGCTGAATCACTTTTTCAATGTACTTCTATTAAGATAACCACAATTTCTTGGTTTTTCTATCATGAGTAATCTGTATACCAAGAATCTATCATGTTGGTCCCAAGTCCTTAATTGCTCACTTTGGTTTCCCATTGGGTGATTGTTTGTGCTTCAATTTTAACAATTTTCCAATGTTGTTCTTAGCGTTATGAGCTTTTCATCTGCACGATCATATTTTTGTTTTCTTGTCTCTATTTGTTGGACTATTTTACTCCTTTGTGAGTTATTGTTTATTGTTGATTTGGGATTTCTACATTATTGACAATGAATAGAGACTGTTATGATATCCATATTTATTAGAAGACTCTTTACTATACTTATATTTTATAATAGAAATTTTTGTTGGACTAGGTTCTGTGGTTTTTATTTCTCACATCGAGGGATTTTTCACATAAAAATTCTTACACGTTGTCGTGGTTATTTAATTGTATGCATTCTTTGCAACAAATATTGTTCGGATATTGTTGTTTTTTGTATTTGCACTTTCAAGTGAGAAAGGTTAATTGTTGCTTTCGTTATGTATTGTTTCCTTTGCCAACGACTAGTATCAAAGCTATGGTTCAAGACTATCATGATTTTATCATAAGTAATAATGATTATTTAGTTTTGATGAGGTTGCAATTTGTGATTGTGAGATTGAAGACATGCAAGAGGAGATTTATTACACTTAAGAGTCGTATAGCGATTCCCAAATTTATCAAGTAGTGCAGATTTTGTGGTTGATGTTGCTAGCTATCACTAAATTTCTCCTTTACTTTTTCTTGCTAATTCAATTTTTTGTTTCTTATTTGTGGTTTATAGTAATGGAGGAAAATAAGAAGGCCGGTGGCCAAAAAGAGGAAGAAGGGTTAGAGTCAGAGTATGTATTGCTTGATCTTGATGCTGTTCCTGGGTAGATTGACATTCCTCCAAATACTCCTTACACTCTTTCAGTAAGTTCCAGATCTCATGTTAATGAACTGTCTGAACTTTGAAGTATTGTATAAATGCTTCTTGCACTCATGCTATTTGCTTGATTAAATGATCTTGATGCTGTTTCTGGGCAGATTGAGATTCCTCCAATTGCTTTTTTAATAATTAGTATTGAAAAGAAATCTTATGTTATTGCTACATCTTTAGAAAACCTAGCCTCCATTAACCAACACTATGCCTAATCGAGTTTATATATATATATTTAATATTGATTAAATAAATGATTTTATTTTAATATTTATATAATTATTTCTTTTCAATATTGAATCAATTAATATATTTTCTAATTATATTATTTAATATTATATTCAATAATAATATTATTGATTTAATATTCCCGTTAAATATTATTAAATAATATTACTTTATTTAAAAATTATATGTGCAGCAATTTAAGTATTTGTTTCCAATATGTATCAATACCAAACATGTTTTACGTTTTTAAATTTTTGAAAAAGAAAAAAACACAAAATAAAATCGAAGTTTTCAAAAACAGAAAATGGAACTATTTAGTCTGGAATGTACTGTTATTTTGTTATAAGTTTCGCATAAGAGTTCGCTGTTGTTTCTTATTCTACCATATTGTGATTATCATTTTTATGTTGCAGAATCTTGTGTTTAGCTTAAACAAGCAAGGTTCCAGGTTTTTTATGTTTTGAAGTCTTGTTTCCTTGATGACTGTATTTTCCCAACAAACATTTTATTTATTTATTGATGCTTATACCTAGAAATCCTTACGGTCTATGAACACAACCTGTGCATGCGATGGAAGTAAAGAATCCAGACAACTATCAACCGGATTTGATATTTGCATGTAAATGAAAAAAAAAAGTATCTATAGATTCTTTTTTTGCAAATCATTAGCATTCCCAATCAAGTAATCAACCCAGGCAATCTGTATTTCAGAATTCTTGGCATATAAAGTATTCTTGCTCTCCTTGTCTTTGTTCGGTACCATATCTGTTAGACTCATCCCTTTCGCGCATTTATTGGAGTATTTGGTTTGTCATAAATTTTACCATGCGCTAGGGTTTTGGTGGCTCATTATATGCTTAAGCTATTTCTTTTATTTCGACTCTTTGATTTGAATTCATATTTTGGCTAGCCTTTTGATTTGAACTTCAATGAAAACCTCGAAAAGTGTATTTCTACTCGCAACAAAATCTTTAATTATTTTTTTGGATAAGATAGATTGAATCAAAATAGATATTAAACATAACATTGATTTACTAGAGACTGATTGCTGGCAAGCAAAAGTTTTTAATTCATGAAAATTAATCTCCTTTTCTTTATAGAAGAAATTTACATCTTTTTGAGTTAATATCTTATCCAATTTACAGATCGGAGAATATGAAGAAACAATTGGGGCGTGCTTTGTTTTTTCTGAAGATGGTGAGCAACATTTCTTACCATACTTACTTTGAGTTCAACCGGAAGGTAATTGATTATCTGCCGTTACTCGCTTTTGTGATCATTTTACAGCTTCTTACCTCATACATAGGAGGATTCTGAGTTCAACTTTTTTTATATCTGATGGTAAAAGAAAAACAAAAAAACACTATGGAATAATAACTATGTAAGCAAGGAACGTATCACTGAAACCTATGCTACTTGGATTTGGTTATGAGTGTCAGATATCAGTATATTCAATTTTTAAAATTTTTTTTTATACATTTTAAAGATCTTATCTCTATACTTATATCCAAAAATATGTTAGTCAGAAATATTTAAAAAAAAATAAGAGTTAAGAATAATATTAATTTGAACTGGTATTCTTTATTACCATTTTTTTCTTGATAAGGTTTTTTCCCTGTATGTCTTAGGTAGCCAATGATGTGATTAGAGTGGACCTCATTTCGAGGAAAAGTTGAGTTCATTATTCGTAATTTTATTTAAATCTTTATGCCATTTGGAGAACTTATGAGCAGGAACTCAAAATTAACCAAGTTGCATGCGGCTCTGTGTCTTCATTTTCTTTTATCTTTGTGGCATTCTCACTGCAAGCTTATATATTAGTTTAATAATAATGCATCAGGTTGGTTTATCAGTATTCATTCGTGCAAGCTTATTCCATTGATGTTTCGTTTGCTTATTACAATCGATCGGAAAGTTGCTTCCTTGATTTTCTCTTACAGAAAGGTTATTCCATACCTTATTTCTCTTTTGATATTATAATTCATGAAAATATTTTTCACAATAATAATATATACTTAAAATTTTTTAAGTCGTATTTTTTTACCATATATTTTCCAACTCAAAATTGCCGTCCACACCCCCCCCCCCCAATTTTTCATTTTTTTTTTCAAATTTCTTTAATATCATTATTTGAAAATAAGGAATTTTTATGTTTGGCTCCTCTAAATTTATTAAATTTTTTTTCGAATACCATGCATTATTATTTGAAAATAAAGTAGATTTATGTTTGACCCTCCCACAATTTTTTAATTTGATCCATTGAAAAATTTGTTGTTTAATATTATATATAATATTTAAATTTGATGTTTTTATAACAAATTTGTTCATCGATCAAATTATAGGCCAAATTCAAATAGGAAAAAATTTTGCTATTGCTTGAGATCCAATCCAACTTGTCTAGCCTTTAAGGTTAAATTTTTTTAACATTAAAAAATAATATTTACTGTTTTATTTTGAAGATGATTTTGTAATTAAAATTAAATAAAAATATATTTAAATTAAAAAATAAGTTTAAGTTGGATTCAAAATTTAAAAATTTATTTAAATCAAATCTATTAAATCAACGAATAATCAATTTATGAACAAGTCTATTCATAGCCACTTTTACTCCTACTTACTGGCCCTTTAGTCCCTTGTTTGGAAATGAAAAAGCCAGTATGAAAACACCTAGTAGTTAACATGCAAGTGCTAACAAATTTTTTAAAGTTTAAAATTAAAAATTATTTAGAATTGAGTGATTAAAACGTTTAATTAACCTAAATTGATAATCCCTAACCACAACTAAGAAAAATGAAATCTATCTCTCGATTTGTACTTTTGCTTTAATCATGTTATGCGTCACCCTCCACGAAATTGGCCCCAAGACCATAAGTAAATTTTGGGTTCTTGTCTCTTTGTTTTTCTACGCACGTTTTGGTCTGATCTAAATTTATTTAAGGATTAAATTATTTATTAAAATTTAAAAATTTATTCAATATTTAAAAATTTAGATAAAATTATTAAATTATAAACTTGGAGAATTATAAAAGACCTTACCAGATCTTGATTTCAGAGATTAAAGTATAACTATAGCTCGACCCAACATCTGACTTATTTACTATATTATATAAATTATACGTGTATATATTAATTGTTTTAAGCTAAACTTCTGGTATCCATTATCAAATACCACTAAATAAAATAAACATAAGCCCAACAGCTACTTAAAACCTAAAAACGGAATAAAATGACAATTGACATAAAGCTAGGATTAGCCGCTCAAAACTAAAACGCACCTACAGTCGTCTCCCTTATCTTCTCCTTTTTGTCTTCTGCATTTGCTCCCAACTTTAAAACAATTTCATCTAAAAGCTAATAGCTTTTTAGGCTTAATTGATAAAGGGTAATCCCCATTACCGTTGACTTACAAGGTAGTCCATAGCCACTGTTTCATTTTATAGCAGATGAGATTTAAATCTAGATTTGAAATGATGTTGTAGTAGAATCCATAGTTCAAAAACGGTACGGGCAAAGCAAGGTTATGTTATATTTGTAATATTCTTGGATATTTACTACCGATGTGATAGTTGTATGTTCTTTTGCGTTGATCTTTATGTAATTTTTGTATTTGAAATAGTTGAAGTGAAAATAACCTCTTCTATTTATTATCGTGCTTTGAAAAAAATTCTGTGTGAAAAATTGGACAGGACTTGGTTTTGTTTTCTTATCAAGAGCCGGGGTTAGACACAGATAAAGCTTGAAAATCGGGTTGAATCAAAGATAATAAAGTATTAATATCAAGTTTTACGATTATAAATAAAATATTTATATTTATAAATTATTTAAATTTAAATTAATTATTATTTAATTAAATTTAAATTCGAATAATTTAAGTTATTAAATGAGTCGAATTTAGATATTTTAATATTTGATATAAGAATCTAATCAAAATTTTTTATTTATTATATATTTTTAATATTAAATTATTATATATAAATATACTTGAAACCCAAACCCTAATTCTTGTCACTTGGTCTTCATTGAGCCGCAGCTTTTCTTCTCCTTAAAAGTCAGAATCCATCCATCTCTGCTTTGACATTTTCAAGCGATTATAGCCCAAAATCATCCCTGGTTCCTTCATTCTCTCCCAAACTCATCTCTCAGCTAAGCTCTTCTTCCTCAACTCGATTACAGCCATAGACGAAGGAAAAGAGAGGGCGTTGGGTCTGAGATTTAAGCCATGATTTTCAGGTTTGTCTCCGAAATTAAGCTGGAAGCCTGCAACCTATCAATATCCTGTAATTTTTCTGAAGTGCAAAGCTAATGGAAATTTGTGTGCTTCCTGTACTTGAAGAAACCGTAAAAAATTTCAGCGGTAAAGTGTTTGATTTGATGATCTGCTTGCTATCGAAATTCCACTTTTTGGTTAGAAAAATTGTTTGCTTCCTTTTTTTTATCATTATATCTATTTTAAAAATTTTATTATTTAAATATAAAAATTTTTTACATTAAACGAGCTAAAACTCGTGCTCGCGGATGTAATTCGACAAACTGATCTTAATCGAACCAAGTGTAAATAATTTAATTTTTTTTAATAAAATTTAAATTTAAAAAATAAAAATTAATTAAATTTAAATTAAATTTTAAATAATTAATTTTGAATCGAGGTCGAGCTCCTTGCTATTTGAGCTCAGCCTATTACAGTCTACTCCGAACCTGAACCGACTATGAATAGGTCAGGCTGGCCTCACCAAAGTGACATTTTGTGCTTTTTTTTCTGCACTTTCCGTGACACTTTCTTTTTTTTCTTTCGTGCTGCATTTTAATATTTTTCCCACTAGCTCTTTGTTATTTCTTGGAAAATGTTGGTCAACTTCACAGGCTTCCACCTCCATTGCTGATTAATTGTTTCTTTACTTCATACACATCTTTTACCAGAGTTCTGCAGTTTGCAAGGAAGTTTGGTTCTTTTCATCTGCCGGGCCTTCTTTTCTTCACTGTTTATTTCTTGGGCTATTCAAGGTTTGAGAATTGAGATCTCACCTTGTGTGCTTCCTGGAGAAGTTTTATTTAGAATTTCTATTTCCTCGCAACTGTTTGCCAATATTCATATGGATGCCTTGTTCACAGTCGATGGATCTCAGTTTCTTTCATGCAAACACAATTTTATTGCAGGGTTTTTTCTTCTTCTTTTTTTTTTTTTTCTTTTAAGTATTGGTTCATTTCATAAATATACATTTATCTACCGACTGCCCGCCATTTCGAGATTTTGACTTTGATGTGATCTTTTATTCTTAGCTTGATCATTGAACGCAGATATCAAATACTGTTTTTACTGGGAAAAAGACACATATTGCTAAAATTAAAGAGCTATATCTTGGTTCAGTGCCTGGAAATGGATTAAGTTCTGGAGCTTGCATTGTCTCTAGATTGGATTTAAGTTGCTTACATGTTCCCTTTTCATGCTTATAATAACATATTTTCTCTGCTCTGTTTAGGAACACATAATTTGGCTATCCAAACTGCATCTAAGTCCATAGATCTCACAAATTTGATTAATTCAGCACCTCTTTTGGTTAAGGCAACAATTATATATAATATTGTTGCCTAATATATCTATGCTAGCAGCTTCGCGTCTTGGGCAAGGAAGTTTTCTGGTTCTTTGGTTCTGGGGCCTTTGATCACTCCTTTATTTCCGGTTCTAATCTCTGAAGAAGCGTCAGCCAGTCAATTCAGGTAATTCCTACTTCCCATTTTTTGTTTTTAACTTGTGTTAGCTTCAAGCTACTGCAAAATGAACAAACGGTTAAAACGATACTGAAATAAATTAAATAATTTAATCAAAAAATTATAGAATAAATATACGTGTTATTGAAAAATTTGAAACGTCGGATGTTACACGATCGAGTCAAGGTTGAACCTCTGACCTTAAGACGTTTATTACCTGCCATCAATGTGCTCAAACAGTATTTGCAACACGTCTCCCAAGCCTCCTCGATCACGTTGTGATTGTTAGCACTTACAAGCACAACACTACGAACTAAAGGTGATGAAATTCTCTCTCGAATGATTAAAAGAATAAAGAGGAATAGAAGAAAAGAAGATGATTTTTGGTGTGTTCTTTTTTCTCCAGTTTTATACTCATTTACAGGTGTTAAAACATAATCTGATAAGATTTAGAAGGATAAAATCTTTTTAAAGTTTAAATTTTAAATTTAGATTCTGAAAATCTATATAATATCAGATTTTAATTTAAAAAGGATAAAATCATTTTTAAATTTTAAAATTAAATTATGAAAATCTAGATAATATCAGAATTTAAATTATAAAATTTAGATTTCAAATAAAAAATATCTTATTCAAATTAGATTCTCTTCTTCAAGTGGATATTATGAGAATAATTTCTCATTCACCTCGGATATCAATCGTGCATTGTATTTATGCACCGTGTATACACATAATTATCTTTATTGATATCCAACAATCTCCCACGTGAATGAAAATTGTTCGAATAAGATGACAAACTGACTCGAAATATGAGAGAGAATAACTTGAAGAGTTATTGCATCAGGATAGGTAGCTTTTGGCTTTGAACCTTCCATAGCGACAACTATCGGATTTACTTGGCTAACTAGTGAACTTGATGTCTTGAACTATTCAGCCTTTATTGTAAACCAAGGCAATAGGTGTCACACAATCCCTCTTCGAACACCCCTAGTTCTCACGGTTGTGTTTATTTTGGCCCCCAACACGTCATGATTTCAGAGAGTGCTTTAGAGAATTTAGCCTTATCAATTCTCATAAAAATAGCCACGTTTCATACTCACATAGGTGATTGCTTATCAAGAGTATCCTGCAATACCCCACTTGATTTTATCAAGCTGTAAGCATCATTAAAAGTATAGCTTAATCTAACACCTTTGCAGGCAGCACTGATTCACTATAGGAATGGGTAAGAGTGTTTAACTCTTTCAGTGCTCTCATTAAGTTAACATAATTCGGTTGTCTCTTTGAACCTAGATCTTAGGATCTCCAGTCAACAAGGTAGGGTTGCCATTATGGAACTTTTAATTTATAGGCTTAAATCTCATTCCCCTTGATGATGTACAAACTTGCTTTTTCGTTAAACCTTTTGTAAGCGGATCCGTAATATTATCCTTTGATTTTACGTAATCCATAGAGATAATACCGTTTGAGAGCAATTGTCTCACGGTATTGTGTCTTCGACGGATATGTCGAGACTTACCATTATATAAACAACTCTGTGCCTTACCAATTGCAGATTGGCTATCGCAATGTATACATATTGCAGCATAGGTTTCAGCCAACATGGAATATCTTCTAAAAAATTTCGAAGCCACTCTGCTTCTTCTCCAGTTTTATCTAAAGCAATAAACTTAGATTCCATCGTGGATCTGGCTATGCACGTTTGTTTAGAAGATTTCCAAGACACTGCAGCTCTTCCAATAACAAAGACAAATTTGCTAGTGGATTTCGAGTCTTTAGTATCTGATATCCAATTTGCGTCACTGTATCTTTCTAGTACAGCTAGATATCTCGTATAGTGCAGTCCATAATTTGAGGTGTATCTCAAATACCTGAGTATTCTCACGATTGCTTTCCAGTGATCTTATCCCAGATTACTTGTAAATCTACTCGGTTTGCTTACTGAATAGGTTATGTCTGGTCTTGGACAGTTCATCAAATACATTAAGCTACCAATTATGCGCGAATACTCAACCTGAGATATTGTGTCACCAGTATTTTTCTTAGATGTGAATTTACATCTACGGGTGTTTTGGCAATATTGGTATCATTCTTATTAAACCTCTCAAGGATCTTGTTCACATAATGA
>JBBYHL010458414.1:0-52682 GCA_038381835.1 Adansonia madagascariensis | reverse complement strand
CTAGACACATAAAGAAGTGTGATGGGTAACCTCTAAGCTTTAAAATTTTAATATGTATATTGGTTATTCATGTTGTGATTATTAATGCTTTATTGAATTAAAAAAAATGCTTTTAATAAATGGGTTTAATGAAAATTCATGTTTTACATCTTGAGCAACTATGAGCTTAAATGTGCATGCATTTGATGATTTAATGCTTGATGATAATTTGTTAAATATTAATGAAATGTTGTTATGAAGCATAATTTAAGAATGATTTATACATAAAAGATTGATTTTGATAAACTTCATCCATAAGTCATTAAAAAGCTCTATTGCATGACACATTATATACATATCCTTAGGGGGAGTATATAGAGCTTACCTAAAAGATCTGATGCCATAAACATGCATTAGCAAGTTCTTAAGTCTCTTTAATGCTTTTATATTTAGTTATGCTTGCATAAGACTTAGAATGTTTGATTATATTATAAGTTAATGATTTATGACTTAAACAAATTTGGCAAACATTGAAAATACTTTTTAAACTTATGCATATGTGGTTTGAATGAAAATCTTTTAGTTGCATATTATCTTACTTATGTGACCAAAGATGTTAATTCATTCAAACTTGATTTTAAAACTTATTCTAATCTGAACTTTGATTATTCATATTAGCTTCAAATGTTTAAAATCAAAAGTTTGCATTAGAATATAAAATCATGGATTTTGGAATGCCAATTTGCATATTTTTCTAAGCATTTTTTAGAAAACTCTAGGCATGTAGTGATACATAGAGTCTTGTACTGATACAATGAACAAAAAACCCAGAAAAACCTAGCTTGTATCGATACAATGAACTTTGTATCGATACAACACTATGTGTATCAATACAAAAGCCCCCTGTATCGATACAACTAGTGAATGATGATTAATTTACAATTTAAAAAAAAATGCAAAATTGGTCTCCTTAGTGAGTTTTCACTTAAAATCCTTTAATTTTATGATTTCTAAATCTTGATAAACATCGTTTCATAACTCATCACATGCTTAAACATCATATTTGATACATTGATGAGTGTTTCATAGATCAAATACATTAAGTGTTCATGTTGCCTCATAATGCTCAAAAATACAAAATTTTCTATACATCATTATATTTTTTCAATAATTGGCACCATATATTCTTCATGTTCTTCATTCATCAATATTTGGTATCATTTATTTTAAATGTCATTAAGCTCATTGAACATTTTTCATTCCTAACAAAACCTATGCTTGTTGAATATTTTTTATAATTAAAATCTTGGTACCTCTAATGCTCATCTTTTGCCAAGATTGTTTTCAAGTTTTGCAAGGTTCATGGCAATAAATCCATCCCTGAAAGAACAAATACTGGCATAGCAAATGGAAGCAAATTAAGCATACAACCTCTTCAAATCAAATGAAAACCATCAAGGAATGCTCAAACACTAAAAATGATGATCCTTCAAGTTATAACGAGCATATCATCAAAGTTTGGTAAGGTTGAGGTAATCATTAAAGAAATGCTATTAGATTCTTTTTCTTTAGCATTAAGTTTGATTCCATACATGAGTTAATTATATACATAATTGGTATTCTAGTATGTAATGTATGCTTAAAATGTTTGCTTTGAATCATTGAACATTTCTAAGTGCATAATTCTCATATTTAAGCATGTTCTTTGATTGAATGTTTGCTAAAATGATTTTAGTGACATATCATAAATAAGCAAATGATTCTCTAACCTATGAAGGTTTGTTACATTTTTCTTCAAAATTTTTTTAACCTTTTATCTAGAATCTATTGTAGTGTGTATATGTACTAAAAATTCAAAAATTTGTATCCATTGTGCACCTAAACACCAATTAGATTAATAATTCTTAAAATCCTTTAAACAATTGGTATGTTCTATCTCTTAAATGTGCTTAAATGATTACAAAAGAATACAAAAATTGGATGAACAACACATTAGGACTTAATTGCATATATTTTCTCAATAATTGGTAGACATGTTCTTCAATGTTTCATACTTAATATACCTTTTAGAATTCTTGTTGAAATTAGACCCATAACATTGAATTAATCTACTTTTACCTTTTAATATTCCAAAAAAGGGGAGAATTTTAGGGGTTAATTTGCTTGCTTGTACTTCATTTATATATATATGCTTATGCTATCAAATAAGAGGATTTCACATGTGCTTACATTATTTATATTATCAAAATCTTTAATATTTTGTGTTGGTACTCTTAAAGCCAAATATGAACAAGAATGCCATTGCCAAGTGTTTCAAAACCTTTTTATGAAATTTCCAAAAATTCATGTTTTTAAGAAGGGGGAGTTTTATTGAAAATCTTTAAATGACTAAGGGGGAGTTTTACAAGCAAATTCACCTTAAGTTTTGTCATATCAAAAAGGGGGAGATTGTTAGCTATATTAGCTTTGAATTAATCTTAGTTTTGATATAACTAAAACTTACGCTTAATTAGCTTGTATTTAAATATTTTCAAGATTAGTATTTTTCCATGAAATATTTCATAAACACTTTGAAAAATACTAGAATGTATTTTAACCTTTTCAAGCACTCAAAAATATGTTCTTAATACATATTTTTATATAAAACATTTTTGAGATAAGTTTTCATGTTTTAAAGTCATGAAAAGCCTCTTAAAATTGATTTTCATAAGAATGTATCGATACACGATGTGTATGTATTGGTACAATGCTTGGCAATAGCTAAATAACCCAAAAATGCATAAATCACTATTCATGTATCGAGACAGCGGATTTTGTATCGATACAGGACTGTTCATGTATCGAGACAGATCCTTCTATATCGATACAAGACTATTTGATAGTCATATTTTTTATCATTAAACACAATGTATCGATACCCATTTAATTGTATTGATACAGAGGCATGGGGAACAACGGGAAATGACATTTTGAAGGCTTCAATGGCTATATTTCTTTACCAAATGTTCCCAATGGCTAGAATCATGATCAAGGCTGTAAATAAGCCACTCCAACGCCTTCAACAAGAAGAAGAACTAAGTGATTGTGCTTAGAGTCATATCTTTCATTTTCTCCATCATTTTTGCTAAGTAGTTTGTCTTTGTATAGGATTAGTTCTTCGTATTTTCGTATTCTTCATTTTGTATCTTTAGATACATATTTCCTTTGAGCCAAAATTCTTGTAAACACCTAACCTTTTGAGGTTTTATTTGTTTACACTCAATTCCTTGTAAAAAGGGAAGGTTACTACTTAGCCATTGAAAAGTACAGAAGGTTTCTACTTAGCCTTCAAAAGTAGTGAGAGAGGTTTCTATCTTAGCCACAAAAGATAGGGGGTAAAGGTTTCTATCTTAGCCTTGAAAGATAGGGAGGGTAAAGGTTATACTTTGTCCTTGAAAGGTAAACAATTCAGGTTAGTGAATTGTGAAAATCTGAGACAAGTGAGACTGAGGTAGAGGACGCAGGCAATTAAGGCTGAATCTCTATAAATCATTAAGTTTGCTTCTTTTTTCCCTTTTCCTTAATTGTTTATTTTTATTCATTAACTTGCACTCAAAAGTTTATAGTTTAGATTTCTCAATTTTATTTATCAAAGTTTTAATTTACTAAAATTTTGAGAAATCAATTCATCCCCTCTTGATTTCGTTAACCACTAAAAGGTTTAATAGTAATAATCTCCATTCTTTTTGTTATTGGCACTACAATCATGTTCTCCACATTGGAATACCTGATATTGATGCTTTGTATTTGCAAGAAAAGCTTTTCTTTCCACCATTTTCCTTATAATTATTATTCATCACTAGAATGAGACAAACTTGAATACTTGTAATAATCTACATTCTTTTTATTATTGGCACTACAATCATGTTCTCCACATTGGAATACTTGATATTGATGCTTTGTATTTGCAAGAAAAGCTTTTCTTTCCACCATTTTCCTTATAATTACTGTTCATCACTAGAATGAGACAAACTTGGATACTCATATTAATCTCCATTCTTTTTGTTATGGGCACTAAAATCATGTTCTCCTCATTGGGATACATGGCATTGATGCATTGGATTTGCCAGAAAAGCTTTTCTTTCCATCATTTTCCTTATAATCAAAGTTCATCTATGAAAAGGGATAAACTTGGATACTCGTAGTAATCTCTATCCATTTTCTTATTGGCACAACAATCATGTTCTCCACATTAGGATACATGAACTTGATGCTTTGTATTTGCAAGGAAAGCTTTTTTTTCAAACATTTTCCTTATGATTAATGTTTATCCATGAAATGAGACAAATTTGGATACTTATAAAAATCTCCATTCTTTTTGTTATTGAAACTATAATCATGTTCTCCACATTGGGATACATGATATTGATGCTTTGGATTTGGAAAAAAAGCTTTTCTTTCCCCTAATTTCCTTATAATTAATGTTTATCTATATGAAGTGAGATAAATTTAGATACTCATAATAATCTCCATTCTTTTTGTTATGAGTACTACAATCATGTTCTCCTCATTAGGTTACACGATATTGATGCTTCGAATTTGTAAGAAAAGCTTTTCTTCCCACTATTTTACTCATAATTAAAGTTCATCCGTGAAATAAGGTAAACTTAGATACTCGTAAGAATCTCCATTCTTTTTGTTATTGGCACTACAATCCTGTTCTCTACATTAGGATACATGATCTTGACGCTTTGGATTTGCAAGAAAAGCTTTTCTTGCCACCATTTTCCTTTTAATAAATGTTCATCCGTACAATGAGACAAACCTGAGTACTTCTAATAATCTCCATTCTTTTTGTTATTGGCACTACAATCATGTTCTCCACTTTGGGATATATGATATTGATCTTTTGGATTTGCAAGAAAACCTTTTCTTTCCACCATTTTTCTTATAATTACTATTCATCCATGAAATGAGACAAACTTAGATACTCGTAATAATCTCTATTCTTTTTGTTATAGGCACTACAACCATGTTCTCCTCATTGGGATACACAACATTGATGCATTGGATTTGCTACAAAAGCTTTTTTTTCTATCATTTTCCTTAAAATCAAAGTTCATCTGTGGAATGAGACAAACTTGGATACTCAGAAAAATCTCCATTCTTTTTGTTATTGGAACTACAATAATGTTCTCCACATTGGGATACATGATATTAATGTTTTCGATTTGCAAGAAAAGCTTTTCTTTCTGCAGTATCCATATAAGTAATGTTCATCTGTGAAATGAGGCAAACTTGGATACTTATAATAATCTCCACTCTTTTTGTTATGGACACTATAATCACGTTCTCCTTATTGTGATACACGATATTGATGTTTTGAATTTGCAAAAAAAGCTTTTCCTTCTACCATTTTCCTCATAATCAAAGTTCATTAGTGAAATGTGCCAAACTTAGATACTCGTAATAATCTGCATTTTTTTTGTCATTGGCACTACAATCGTCTTCCCCTTATTGGGATGCATGACCTTGATGCTTTGGATTTGCAAGAAACGTTTTTCTTTCCACCATTTTCCATATAATTAATGCTCATCCATCAAATGAGTCAAACTTTGATACTCATAATAATCTTAATTTTTTTTGTTAGTGGCACTACAATCCTGTTCTCCATATTTGGATAAACAGCATTAATGCTTTGGATTTGCAGGAAAAGCTTTACTTTGCACCATTTTCCTTATAATTAAAGCTCATCCATGAAATGAGAGAAACTTGGATACTCATAATAATCTTCACTCTTTTCATTATTGGCATTGCACTTATGTCCTCCATATTCAGATACATGATATTGGTGCTTTGGATTTGTAAGAAAGCTTTTATTTCTACCATTTTTCCTTATAGTTAAAATTCATTTATGAAATGAAACAAACTCATAATAATCTCCATTCTTTTTGTCATGAGCACTTACAATCATGTTCTCCTTATTGGGAGACACGATCTTGATGCATTGGATTTGCAAGAAAAGCATTTCTTTTCACCGTTTTCCTTATATTTAATGTTCATTCGTGAAATCAGACAAACTTGGATACTCATAATAATCTTCATTCTTTTTGTTATTGGCACTACAATCATGTTCTGCACATTGTGATACACAATCATGATGCTTTGGATTTGCAAGAAAAGCTTTTCTTTCCACTATTTTCCTTATAATTAATTTTCATTCGTGAGATAAGACAAACTTAGATGCTCGTAATAATCTCCAATTATGGGCACTACAATCACGTTCTCCTTATTGGATAGACGATATTAATGCTTTGGATTTACAAGAAAAGTTTTTCTTTTCAACATTTTGCTTGTAATTAATGTTCATCTGTGAGATGAGACAAACTTGGATGCCTGCAATAATCTCCATTCTTTTTGTTATGGGCACTACAATCACGTTCTCCTCATTGGGATACACTATATTAATGCTTGGGATTTGCAAGAAAAACTTTTCTTTCCACCATTTTTCTTATAATTAATGTTTATCCTTGAGATAAGATAAACTTAAATGCTCATAATAATCTCCATTTATAGGCACTACAATCATGTTCTCATCATTGGGATGGACAATATTGATGCTTTGGATTTGCAAGAAAAGCTTTTCCTTTCACTATTTTCCTTATAATTAACGTTCATCTGTGAGATGAGACAAACTTAGATGCTTGCAATGATCTCCATTCTTTTTGTTATGGGCACTACAATCACATTCTCCTTATTGGGATACACGATATTGATGCTTTGGATTTGCAAGAAAAGCTTTTCTTTCCACCATTTTCCTCATAATCAAAGTTCATCCATGAAATGAGGCAAACTTTGATAGTCATAATAATCTCTATTTTTTTGTTAGTGGCACTACAATCAGGTTCTCCACATTATGATACACGATAATGATGCTTTGGATTTGGAAGAAAAGCTTTCCTTTCCACCATTTTCCTTATAATTAATGTTCATCCGTGAGATGAGACAAACTTAGATGCTTGCAATAATCTCCATTCTTTTTGTTATAGGCACTACAATGATGTTTTTCTCATTGGGATAGACAATATTAATGCTTTGAATTTGCAAGAAAAGCTTTTCTTTCCACCATTTTCCTCATAATCAAAGTTCATCCATGAAATGAGGCAAACATAGATTGCTATAATAATCTCCATTTTTTTGTCAGTGGCATTGCAATCATGTTCTCCACATTGTGATACACGATCATGATGCTTTGGATTTGCAAGAAAAACTTTTCTTTCCACCATTTTCCTTATAATTAATGTTCATCCATGAAATGAGACAAACTTAGATGCTCATAGTAATCTTCATTCTTTTTGTTATGGGCACTACAATCATGTTCTCCTCATTGGTATACACAATATTGAAGCTTTGGATGTGCAAGAAAAGCTTTTCCTTCCACCATTTTCCTCATAATTAAGATTATCTGTGAAATAAGGCAAACTTAGATAGTCATAATGATCTCCATTTTTTTCTTAGTGGCACTAAATCATGTTCTCCACAATGGGATACACTATATTAATGCTTTGGATTTGCAATAAAAGCTTTTTTTCCACCATTTTCCTCATAATCAAAGTTTATCCATGAAATGGGATAAACTTAGATACTTGTAACAATCTCCATTCTTTTTTTTATGGGCACTAAAATCATGTTCCCCTCATTGGGATACATAATGATGACGCTTTGGATTTGCAAGAAAAGCTTTTCTTCCCACCATGTTTCTTATAATAAAAGTTCATTCATGAAATGAGAGATAAACTTGGATACTCATAATAATCTCCATTCCTTTTGTTATTGGGACTACAACCATATTATCCATGTTGGGATACATAATCTTGATGATTTGGATTTGAAAGAAAAGCTTTTCTTTCCACCATTTTCCTCATAATCAAAGTTCATTCATGAAATAAGGTAAACTTTGATAGTCATAATAATCTTCATCTTTTTTGTTAGTGGCACTACAATCATGTTCTCCACATTATGATACACGATAATGATGCTTTGGATTTGGAAGAAAAGTTTTCCTTTCCACCATTTTTCTTATAATTAATGTTCGTCCATGAGATGAGACAAAATTAGATGCTTGCAATAATCTCTATTCTTTTTGTTATAGGCACTACAATCATGTTCTTCCCATTGGGATAGACGATATTGATGCTTTGGATTTATAAGAAAAGTTTTTTTTCACCATTTTCCTTATGATCAAAGTTAATCCTTGAAATGAGGCAAACTTGGATTGCTACAATAATCTCCATTGTTTTTGTTAGTGGCATCGCAATCATGTTCCCCACACTGTGATACACGATCATGATGCTTTGGATTTGCAAGAAAAACTT
The DNA here is from genome assembly GCA_038381835.1 of Adansonia madagascariensis. NCBI lineage: Eukaryota > Viridiplantae > Streptophyta > Magnoliopsida > Malvales > Malvaceae > Adansonia > Adansonia madagascariensis. The sequence goes on along the minus strand of JBBYHL010458414.1, from coordinate 44,349 downwards.
TTCTTTCCACCATTTTCCTTATAATTAATGTTCATCCGTAAAATGAGATAAACTTAGATGCTCGTAGTAATCTCCATTCTTTTTGTTATGGGCACTACAATCACATTCTCTTCATTGGGATACACAATATTGAAGCTTTGGATTTGCAAGAAAAGCTTTTCTTTCCACCATTTCCTCATAATCAAAAGTTCATCTGTGAAATGAGGCAAACTTAGATAGTCATAATAATCTCTATTTTTTTTAGTGGCACTACAATCATGTTCTCCATATTGGGATACACGATATTGATGCTTTGGATTTCCAATAAAAGTGACCATTTTCCTTATAATCAAAGTTTATCTGTGAAATGGGACAAACTTGGATACTTGTAACAATCTCCATTCTTTTTCTTATGGGTACTACAATCATGTTCCCCTTATTAGGATACATGATGTTGATGCTTTGGATTTGCAAGAAAAGCTTTTCTTGCCACCATGTACCTTATAATAAAAGTTCATTCGTGAAATGAGAGACAAACTTGGATACTCATAATAATCTCCATTCCTTTTGTTCTTGGGACTACAACCATATTCTCCACGTTGGGATACACAATCTTGATGCTTTGGATTTGAAAGAAAAGCTTTTCTTTCCACCATTTTCCTCATAATCAAAGTTCATCATGAAATAAGGCAAACTTAGATAGTCGTAATAATCTCCATTTTTTTGTTAGTGGCACTACAACCATTTTCTCCATATTGGGATACATGGTTTTGATGCTTTGGATTTGGAAGAAAAGGTTTTCTTTCCACCATTTTTCTTATTGTTAAAGTTTATCTCTGAAATGAAATGAAATTTTATACTCATAATAATCTCCATTCTTTCTATCATGGGCACTACAATCATGATCTCTTGATTTGGATACATGATATTGAAGATTTGGATTTGCAAGAAAAGCTTTTCTTGCCATCATTTTCCTTATAATAAAAGTTCATTGGTGAAATGCGAGACAAACTTGGATACTCACAATAATCACCATTCTTTTTGTTATTGGGACTATAACCATATTCTCCATGTTGGGATACACAATTTTGACGTTTTGGATCTGTAAGAAAACCTTTTCCTTTTGCCATTTTCCTTATAATTAGTGGTCTTCCATGAAATGAGATAAACTTGGAAAATCGTAATAATCTTGGTTCTTTTCATTATTGGCACTGTAATCATGTTCTCCACGTTATGATGCACGATCTTGATGCTCTGGATTTGCAAGAAAAGCTTTTCTTTCCACCATTTTCTATATAATTAATTTACATTTGTGAAATGAGACAAACTTGGATACTCGTAATAATCTCCATTCTTTTTTTTATGGGGACTACAATCATATTCTCCTTATTAAGATACATGATATTGATGGTTTGGATTTGCAAGAAAAGCATTTCTTCCTACCATTTTCCTTACAATCAAAGTTCATCCGTGAAATGAGACAAACTTGGATGCTCATAATAATCTCCATTCTTTTTGTTATTGGCACTACAGTCTTGTTCTCTACATTAAGGTACATGGTCATGATGCTTTGGATTTGCAAGAAAACCTTTTCTTTCCAACATTTTCCTTATAATTATTGTTTTATCACTGAAATGAGACAGACTTGGATACTCGAAATAATCTCCATTCTTTTTGTTATAGGCACTACAATCATGTTCTCCTCATTGGGATTCACGACATCGATGCATTGGATTTGCTAGAAAAGCTTTTCTTTCCATCATTTTCGTTATAATCAAAGTTCATCCGTGAAATAAAACAAACTTGGATACTCATAATAATCTCTATCCTTTTTGTTATTGGCACTATAATCATGTTCTCCACATTAGGATACATGATCTTGATGCTTTGGATTTGCAAGAAAATCTTTTCTTTCAACCATTTTCCCTATAATTAATGTTCATCCGTCAAATGAGACAAACTTGGATACACATAAAAATCTCCATTCTTTTAGTTATGCTCACTATAATCATGTTCTTCGCATTGGGATACATGATATTGATGCTTTGGATTTGCAAGAAAAGCTTTTTTTTCCACCATTTTCCTTATAATTTTATGCATTACCAAAATGAGATAAATTTGGATACTTGTAATAATTCTATTGTTTTCGTTATGGGCACTACAATCATATTTTCTTCATTGGGATACATGACATTGATGCATTGGATTTGCTAGAAAAGCTTTTCTTTCCATCATTTTCCTTAAAATCAAAGTTCATTGGTGAAATAAGACAAACTTGGATACTTGTAATAATCCCCATCCTTTTTGTTGTTGGCATTACAATCATGTTCTCCATATTGGGATATACTATCTTGATGCTTTGGATTTGCAAGAGAAGCTTTGAATTCCACCATTTTCCTTGTAATTAATGTTCATTCGTGAAATGAGACAAACATGGATAACCCTAATAATCTCCATTCTCTTTATGATTAGCACTGCAATCATGTTCTCCACATTATGATGCACCATCTTGATGCTTTGGATTTGCAAGAAAAGCTTTTCTTTCCACCATTTTCAATATAATTAATGTTCATCTGTGAAATCAAACAAACTTGGATACTCGTAATAATCTCCATTATTTTTGTTATGGGCATTATAATCATGTTCTCCTCATTGGGATACATGTTATTGATGGTTTGGATTTGCAAGAAAAGCATTTTTTTCTACCATTTTTCCTATATCAAAGTTCATCCATGAAATAAGACAAACTTGGATACTCATAAAAATATCTATTCCTTTTATTATTGGCACTACAATCCTGTTCTCTACATTAGGATACATGATCATTATGCTTTAGATTTGCAAGAAAAGCTTTTCTTTCCACCATTTTCCTTATAATAACTATTTAACTCTAAAATGAGACAAACTTGGATACCCGTAATAATCACCATTCTTTTTATTATGGGCACTACAATCATGTTCTCCTCATTGGGATGCACGAATTGATGCATTGGATTTGCTAGAAAGCCTTTCTTTCCATCACTTTCCTTAAAATCAAAGTTCATGTGTGAAATAAGATAAACTTGGATACTCTAATAATCTCTATCCTTTTTGTTATTGGCACTACAATCATGTTCTCCACATTGGGATATACGATCTTGATGCTTTGGATTTGCAAGAAAAGCTTTACATTCCACCATTTTCTTTGTAATTAATGTTCATCCATGAAATGAGACAAACATAGATAACCCTAATAATCTCCATTCTTTTTGTGATCAGCATTGTAATCATGTTCTCCACATTGTGATGCACGATCTTGATGCTTTGGATTTACAAGAAAAGCTTTTCTTTCCACATTTTCCTTATAATTAATGTTCATTTATGAAATGAGACAAACTAGGATACTCGTAATGATCTCCATTATTTTTGTTATGGGTATTATAATCATGTTCTCCTCATTAGGATACATGATATTGATGGTTTGGATTTGCAAGAAAAGCATTTCTTCCTACCATTTTTCTTATAATCAAAGTTCATCCGTGAAGTGAGATAAACTTGGATACTCGTAATAATCTCTATTCCTTTTATTATTGGCATTACAATCCTATTCTCTACATTAGGATACATGATCATTATGCTTTAGATTTGGAAGAAAAGCTTTTTTTTCCACCATTTTCCTTATAATAACTATTTAACTCTAAAATAAGACAAACTTGGATACTCAAAATAATTACCACTTTTTTTATTATGGGCACTACAATCATGTTCTCCTCATTGGGATGCATGACATTGATGTATTGGATTTGCTAGAAAAGCTTTTCTTTCCATCACTTTCCTTAAAATCAAAGTTCATTCATGAAATAAGACAAACTTGGATACTCGTAATAATCGCCATCCTTTTTGTTATTGGCACTACAATCATGTTTTCCACATTGGGATATACAATCTTGATGCTTTGGATTTGCAAGAGAAGCTTTACATTCCACCATTTTCCTTGTGATTAATGTTCATCTATGAAATGAGACAAACATGGATAACCCTAATAATCTCCATTCATTTTATGATCAGCACTGCAATCATGTTCTCCACATTGTGATGCAGGATCTTGATGCTTTGGATTTGCAAGGAAAGCTTTTCTTTCCACCATTTTCCTTATAATTAATGTTCATCTGTGAAATGAGACAAACTTGGATACTCATAATAATCTCCATTATTTTTGTTATGGGCATTATAATCATGTTCTCCTCATTGGGATACATGTTATTGATGGTTTGGATTTGCAAGAAAAGCATTTCTTTCTACCACTTTTCTTATAATCAAAGTTCATCCACGAAATGAGATAAACTTGGATACTCATAATAATCTCTATTCCTTTTGTTATTGGCATTGCAATCCTATTCTCTACATTGAGATACATGATCATTATGCTTTGAATTTGCAAGAAAAACCTTTCTTTCAACCATTTTCGTTATAATTAATATTCATCCATTAAATAAGACAAACTTGGGTACTCATAATAATTTCCATCCTTTTGGTTATCGATACTACAATCTTGTTATCTATGTTGGGATACATGACCTTGATGCTTTAGATTTGTAGGAAAAGCTTTTCTTTCAATCATTTTCCTTATAATTAATGTTCATCTGCTAAATGAGACAAACTTGGATACTCATAATAATTTCCACTATTTTTGTTATTTGCACTGCAATCATGTTCTCCACATTGGGATACATGATATTAATGCTTTGGATTTGTGAGAAAAGGTTTTCTTTCCACCATTTTTCTTATAGTCAAAGTTTATTTATGAAATGAAATAAAATTGTATACTCATAATAATCTCCACTCTTTTTGTCATAGGCACCACAATCATTTTCCTATTTAGGATACATGATATTGAAGCCTTGGATTTGCAAGAAAAGCTTTTCTTGCCACCATTTTACTTATAATAAAAGTTTGTTTGTGGAATGATCTCCGTTCCTTTTGTTATTAGGACTACAACCATATTCTCCACGTTGGGATATACAATCTTGAAGCTTTGGATTTACAAGAAAAGCTTTTCTTTTTGCCATTTTTCTTATAATTAATGTTCATTCATGAAATAAGATAAACTTGGATACTCATAATAATCTTTATTCTTTTTGTTATTGGCACTACAATCATGTTCTCCACATTGTGATGCACGATCTTGAAGCTTTGGATTTGCAAGAAAAGTTTTTCTCTCCACCATTTTCCTTCTATGAAATGAGACAAACTTGGATACTTATAATAATCTCTATTATTTTTTTATGGGCACAACAATCATGTTCTCCTCATTGGGATACACGATATTCACGGTTTGGATTTGCAAGAAAAATATTTCTTTCTACCATTTTCCTTATAATCAAAATTCATCTATGAAATGAGATAAACTTGAATACTCATAATAATCTCCATTCTTTTTGTTATTGGCACTACAGTCCTGCTATCTATATTGGGATACACGATCATGATACTTTGGATTTGTAAGAAAAGCTTTTCTTTCTGCCATTTTCCTTATAAACACTGTTCATCACTGAAATGAGACAAACTTGGATGCTTGTAATAATCTCCATTCTGTTTGTTATGGGCACTACAATCTTGTTTTCCACATTAGGATACACGATCTGGATGCTACAGATTTGCAAGAAGTTTTTTTCAACCATTTTTCTTATAATTAATGTTCATCCGTTAAATGAGACAAACTTGGATGCTGTAATAATCTCCATTCCTTTTATTATTTGCACTACAATCACATTCTCCACATTTGGATACATGTTATTGATGCTTTGGATTTACAAGAAAAGCTTTTCTTTCCACCACTTTCCTTATAATTATTGTTCATCACTGAAATTAGACAAACTTGGATACTTATAGTAATCTCCATTCTTTTTGTTTTGGGCACTACAATCATGCTCTTCTCATTAGGATACACGACATTGATGCATTAGATTTGCTAGCAAAGCTTTTCTTTCCATCATTTTCCTTATAATCAAAGTTTATCTATGAAATGAGACAAACTTGGATGCCTATAATAATCTCCATCCCTTTTGTTATTGGCATTGCAATCATGTTTTCCATATTGGGATGCACGTCTTGATGCTTTGGATTTGCAAAAAATGCTTTTCATTCTCCTATTTTCCTTATAATCAAAGTTCATCCGTGAAATGAGACAAACTTGGATACTTGTAACAATCTCCATTCTTTTTGTTATTGGCACTGCAATCATGTTCTTCACATTGGGATAAATGATATTGATGCTTTGCATTTACAGGAAAAGCTTTTCTTTCTACCATTTTCTGTATAATTACTGCTCATCATTGGAATGAGACAAGCTTGGGTACTCGTAATAATCTCTATTCTTTTTGTTATGGGCACAACAGTCATGTTCCCCTCATTAGGATACACGACATTGATCCATTAGATTGGCTAGAAAAGCTTTTCTTTCCATCATTTTCCTTATAATCAAAGTTCATCTGCGAAATGAGACAATCTTGGATACTCATAATAATCTCTATCTCTTCTGTTATTGGCACTACAATCATGTCCTCTATATTGGGATACACGATCTTGATGCTTTGGATTTGTAAGAAAAGCTTTTCTTTCAACCATTTTCCTTATATTTAATGTTCATCCATGAAATGAGATAAACTTGGATACTCGTAAAAATTTCCATGAAATGAGATAGGCTTGGATACTTATAAAAATCTCCATTTTTTTTAATTATTGGAACTATAATCATGTTCTCCATATTGGGATATATGATATTGATGCTTTCGATTTGCAAGAAAAGCTTTTCTTGCCATCATTTTCCTTATAATAAAAGTTCATTAATGAAGTGAAACAAACTTGGATACTCGTAATAATCTCCATTCCTTTTGCTATTGGGACCACAACCATATTCTCCATGTTGGGACATACAATCTTGATGCTTTGGATTTGCAAGAAAAGCTTTTCTTTTTGCCATTTTCCTTAGAGTTAATGCTCATCCGTGAAATGAGACAAACTCGGATACTCAGAACAATCTCTATTCTTTTTGTTATTGGCATTGCAATCATCATCCCCATATTGGGATACATGATCTTGATGCTTTGGATTTGCAAGAAAAGCTTTTCCTTCCACCATTTTCTGTATAATTAATGTACATTTATGAAATGAGACAGACTTGGATACTCATAATAATCTCTATTCTTGTTGTTATGGGCACTACAATCATGTTCTCCTCATTGCGATACACAATATTGATGGTTTGGATTTGCAAGAAAAGCATTTCTTTCTACCATTTTCCTTATAATCAAAGTTCATCCGTAAAATGAGACAAACGTGGATACTCATAATAATCTCCATTCTTTTTGTTATTGGCACTATAGTCCAATTCTCTACATTGGGGTACACAATCATGATGCTTTGGATTTGCAAGAAAAACTTTTCTTTTAAACATTTTCCTTGTAATTACTGTTTTATCACTGAAATAAGACAAACTTGGATGCTCGAAATAGTCTCTATTTTTTTTGTTATGGGCACTACAATCATGTTCTCCTTATTGGGATTCACGACATCGATGCATTGGATTTGCTAGAAAAGGTTTTCTTTCCATCATTTTCCTTATAATCAAAGTTCATCCATAAAACAAAACAAACTTGGATACTCATAATAATCTCTATTCTTTTTGTTATTGGCACTGCAATCATGTTCTTCACATTGGGATACATTATACTGATGCTTTAGATTTGCAGGAAAAGCTTTTCTTTTCACCATTTTCCTTAAATTCCTATTCATCACTGGAATGAGACAAGCTTAGGTACTCATAATAGTCTCCATTCTTTTTGTTATGGGCACTACAATCATGTTGTCCTCATTGGGATACGCGACATTGATCCATTAGATTGGCTAGAAAATCTTTTGTTTCCATCATATTCTTTATAATCAAAATTCATTCACGAAATGAGACAAGCTTGGATACTCATAATAATCTCCATCCTTTTTGTTATTGGCACTACAATCATGTCCTCCACATTAGGATACATGATCTTGATGCTTTGGATTTGCACGAAAAGCTTCTATTTTAACCATTTTCCTTATAGTTATTGTTCATCCATGAAATGAGATAAACTTAGATACTCGTAAAAATATCCATGAAATAAGACAAGCTTGGATACTCATAAAAATCTCCATTCTTTTTGTTATTGGAACTATAATCATTTTCTCTATATTGGGATACATGATATTGATGCTTTGGATTTGTAGGAAAAGCTTTTCTTGCCATCATTTTCCTTGTAATAAAAGTTCATTCGTGAAATGAGACAAACTTGGATACTCGTATTAATCTCTATTTCTTTTGTTATTGGGACCACAACCATATTCTCCATGTTGGGACACACAATCTTGATGCTTTGGATTTGCAAGAAAAGCTTTTCTTTCTACCATTTTCCTTACATTTAGTGCTCATCTGTTAAATGAGACAAACTTGGATACTCGTAATAATCTTTATTTTTTTTGCTATTGGCACTGCAATCATCTTCTCCATATTGTGATACATGATCTTGATGCTTTGGATTTACAAGAAAAGCTTTTCTTTCCACCATTTTCTGTATAATCAATGTACATTTGTGAAATAAGACAAACTTGGATACTCGTAATAATCTCCATTCTTTTTGTTATGGGCACTACAATCATGTTTTCCTCATTGGGATATGCGACATCGATGGTTTGGACTTGCAAGAAAAGCATTTCTTTCTACCATTTTCCTTATAATCAAAGTTCATCCGTGAAATGAGATAAACTTGGATACTCATAATAATCTCCATTCTTTTTGTTATTGGCACTACAGTCCTGCCTTCTACATTGTGGTACACGGTCATGATGCTTTGGATTTGCAAGAAAAACTTTTCTTTTCAACATTTTCCTTATAATTACTATTTTATCACTGAAATGAGACAAAATTGGATACTCGAAATAATCTCCATTCTTTTTGTTATGGGCACTATAATCATGTTCTCCTCATTGGGATTCACGACATCGGTGCATTGGATTTGCTAGACAAGCTTTTCTTTTCATCATTTTCCTTATAATCAAAGTTCATCCATGAAATAAAACTAACTTGGATACTCATAATAATCTCTATCCGTTTTGTTATTGGCACTACAATCATGTTCTCTATATTGGGAAACATGATCTTGATGCTTTGGATTTGCAAGAAAATTTTTTCTTTCAACCATTTTCCTCATAATTAATGTTCATCCATCAAATGACACAAACTTGGATACACAAAATAATCTCCATTCATTTTGTTATTGGCACTATAATCATGTTCTTCGCATTGGGATACATGATGTTAATGCTTTGGATTTGTAAGAAAAAAAGCTTTTCTTTCCACCATTTCCTTATAATTTTGTTTATCACTGAAATGAGATAAACTTGGATACTTGTAATAATCTCTCTTCTTTTTGTTATGGGCACTATAGTCATGTTTTCCTTATTGGGATACACGATATTGATGCATTGGATTTGCTAGAAAAGCTTTTCTATCCATCATTTTCCTTAAAATCAAAGTTCATTTGTGAAATAAGACAAACTTGGATACTTGTAATAATCTCCATCCTTTTTGTTATTGGCACTACAATCATGTTCTCCATATTAGGATACACGATCTTGATGCTTTGGATTTGTAAGACAAGCTTTGCATTCCACCATTTTCCTTGTAATTAATGTTTATCTATGAAATGAGACAAACATTGATAACCTAAAAATCTCTATTCTTTTTATGATTAGCACTGCAATCATGTTTTCCATATTGTGATGAACGATCTTGATGCTTTGGATTTGCAAGAAAAGCTTTTCTTTCCACCATTTTCCTTATAATTAATGTTCATCTATGAAATGAGACAATCTTGGATACACGTAATAATCTCCATTATTTATGTTATGGGCATTATAATCATGTTTTCCCCATTGGGATAGGTGATATTGATGGTTCGGATTTGCAAGAAAGGCATTTCTTTCTACCATTTTTCTTATAATCAAAGTTCATCTGTGAAATGAGACAAACTTGGATACTCATAATAATCTCCATTCCTTTTGTTATTGGCATTACAATCCTATTCTCTACATTGGGATACATGATCATTATGCTTTGGATTTTCAAGAAAAACTTTTATGTCCACCGTTTTCCTTGTAAAAACTATTTATCTCTGAAATGAGACAAACTTGGATACTCGTAATAATCTCCATTCTTTTTATTATAGGCACTACAATCATGTTCTCCTCATTGGGATACACAACATTGATGCATTAGATTTTCTAGAAAAGCTTTTCTTTCCATCATTTTCCTTACAATCAAAGTTCAACCGTGAAATAAGACAAACTTGGGTACTTGTATAATCTCTATCCTTTTTGTTATTAACACTACAATCATGTTCCCCATAATAGGATTTACGATCTTGATGCCTTGGATTTACCAGAAAAGAATTTCTTTCAACCTTTTTTGTTATAATTAATGTTCATCCGTTAAATGAGACAAACTTGGATACTCGTAATAATTTCCATCCTTTTGGTTATTGGCACTATAATCATGTTCTCTATGTTGGGATACAAGATCTTGATGCTTTGGATTTGTAGGAAAAGCTTTTCTTTCAACCATTTTCCTTATAATTAATATTCATCCGTTAAATGAGACAAACTTGGATACATGTAATAATCTCCATTCTTTTTGTTATTGGCACTGCAGTCATGTTCTCCACATTGGGATACATGATATGATGATTTGGATTTGTGAGAAAAGGTTTTCTTTCCACCATTTTTCTTATAGTCAAAGTTTATTTATGAAATGAAATAAAATTGTATACTCATAATAATCTCCACTCTTTTTGTCACGGGCACCACAATCATGTTCTCCCACTTGGGATACATGATATTGAAGCTTTGGATTTTCAAGAAAAGCTTTTCTTGCCACCATTTTATTTATAATAAAAGTTTGCTTGTGAAATGAGAGACAAACTTGGATTCTTGTAATAATCTCCATTCCTTTCGTTATTAGGACTACAACCATATTCTCCATGTTGGAATACATAATCTTCAAGCTTTGGGTTTGCAAGAAAAGCTTTTTTTTCTGCCATTTTTCTTGTAATTAATACTTATCCGTGAAATGACACAAACTTGGATACTCGTAATAATCTCTATCTTTTTGTTATTGGCACTGTAATCATGTTCTCCACATTGTGATGCACGATCTTGATGCTTTGGATTTGCAAGAAAAGCTTTTCTTTTCACCATTTTCCTTATAATCAATGTTCATCTGTAAAATGAGACAAACTTGGATACTCATAATAATCTCTATTATTTTTGTTATGGGCATTATAATCACGTTCTCCTCATTGGGATAGATGATATTGATGGTTCGGATTTGCAAGAAAGGCATTTCTTTCTACCATTTTTCTTATAATCAAAGTTCATCCGTGAAATGAGATAAACTTGGATACTCGTAATAATCTCCATTCCTTTTGTTGTTGGCACTACAATCCTCTTCTCTATATTGGGATACACGATCATAATGCTTTGGATTTGCAAGAAAAGCTTTTCTTTCCACCATTTTCCTTATAAATACTGTTCATCACTGAAATGAGACATACTTGGATACTCGTAATCATCTCCATTCTTTTTGCTATGAGCACTACAATCTTGTTCTCCACATTGGGGTACACTATCCTGATGCTACGGATTTGCAAAAAAGGCTTTTCTTTCAACCATTTTCCTTATAATTAATGTTCATCCATTAAATGAGACAAACTTGGATACTCAAATAATCTCCATTCCTTTTATTATTGGCGTTACAATCATATTCTCCATATTCGGATAGATGATATTAATGCTTTGGATTTACAGGAAAAGCTTTTCTTTCCACCATTTTCCTTAAAATTACTATTCGTTACTGAAATGCAACAAACTTGGGTATTCATAATAATCTCCATTCTTTTTGTTATAGGCACTACAATGATGCTCTTCTCATTAGGATACACAACATTGATGCATTAGATTTGCTAGCAAAGCTTTTTTTTCCAACATTTTCCTTATAATCAAAGTTCATCTTCGAAATGAGACAAACTTGGATACCCATAATAATCTCCATTCTTTTTGTTATTGGCACTACAATTATGTTCTTCATATTGGGATACACAATCTCGATGCTTTGGATTTGCAAGAAATGCTTTTCATTCCACCATTTTCTTTATAATTACTATTCATCACTCGAATGAGACAAGCTTGGGTACTTGTAATAATCTGCATTCTTTTTGTTATGGGCACTACAATCATGTTCTCCTCATTGGGGTACATGACATTGATCCGTTGGATTGGCTAGAAAAGCTTTCCTTTCCATCATTTTCCTTATAATCAAAGTTCATCCGCAAAATGAGACAAACTTGGATACTCGTAATAATCTCCAGCCTTTTTGTTATTGGCAGTACAATCATGTCCTCCACATTAGGATACAAGATCTTGATGCTTTGGATTTGCAAGAAAAGCTTTTCTTTCAACCATTTTCCTTATAGTTAATGTTTATCCATGAAATAAGACAAACTTGGATACTCGTAAAAATATCCATGAAATGAGACAAGCTTGGATACTCACAAAAATCTACATTCTTTTTGTTATTGGGACTATAAGCATGTTCTCCATATTGCGATGCATGATATTGATGCTTTGGATTTGCAAGAAAAGCTTTTCTTGCCATCATTTTCCTTATAATAAATGTTCATTCATGAAACGAGACAAACTTGGATACTCGTAATAATCTCCATTCCTTTTGTTATTGGGACCACAACCATATTCTCCATATTGGGGCATACAATCTTGATGCTTTGGGTTTGCAAGAAAAGCTTTTCTTTCTGCCATTTTCCTTATAGTTAATACTCATCTGTGAAATGAGACAAACTTGGATACTTATAATAATCTCTATTCTTTTTGTTATTAGCACTGCAATCATCTTCTCCATATTGTGATACATATCTTGATGTTTTGGATTTGTAAGAAAAGCTTTTCTTTCCACTATTTTCCTTATACTTAATGTTTATCTGCGAAATGAGACAAACTTGGATGCTTGTAATAATCTCCAATCTTTTTGTTATGGCCACTACAATCATGCTGTCCTCATTAGGATACACTATATAGATGGTTTAGATTTGCAAGAAAGGCATTTCTTTCTATGATTTTCCTTAAAATCAAAGTTTATCCGTGAAATAAGATAAACTTGGATACTCGTAATAATCTCCATTATTTTTGTTATTGGTGCTACAGTCCTGTTCTACATTAGGATACACCATCATGATGCTTTGGATTTGCAAAAGAAGTTTTTCTTTTTGTAATTTTCCTTATAATTACTGTTCATCACTGAAATGATGATACTCGTAATAATCTCCATTTTTTTTGTTATGGGTACTACAATTATGTTCTCCTCAGTTGGATACACGACATTGATGCAATAGATTTGCTGGAAAAGCTTTTCATTCCATCATTTTCCTCATAATCAAAGTTCATCCATGAAATAAGACAAACTTGGATACTCATAATAATCTCCATGCTTTTTGTTATTGGCACTATAATCATGTTCTCTGCATTGGGATGCATGATCTTGATGCTTTGGATTTGCAAGAAAAGATTTTCTTTTAACCATTTTCCTTATAATTAATGTTCATCTGTTAAATGAGACAAACTTGGATCCTCATAATAATATCTGTTTTTTTTGTTATTGGCACTACAATCATGTTTTCCATATTAGTATACATGATTTTGATGCTCTGGACTTGCAAGAAAAGCTTTTCTTTCCACCATTTTCCTTATAATTACTGTTCATATCTAAAATGAGACAAACTTGGATACTCATAATAATCTCTATTCTTTTTGTTATAGGCACTAGAATCATCTTTTTCTCATTGGGATACACGATATTAATACTTTGGATTTACAAGAAAATCTTTTCTTTCCACCATTTTGCCTATAATTAATGTTGATCCGTGAAACAAGATAAGTGTGGATACTCATTATAATCTCTATTCTTTTTGTTATGTGCACTATAATCACGTTCTTCTCATTGCGATACACGATATCGATGCTTTCGATTTGCAAGAAAAGCATTTCATTGCACCATTTTCCTTATAATTACTGTTCATCACTGAAATGAGACAAACCTGGATACTCATAATAATCTTTATTCTTTTTGTTAGGGGCACTACAATCATGTTCTCCTTATTGGGATACATGACATTGATGCATTGGATTTTCTAGAAAAGCTTTTTTTCATCATTTTCCTTATAATTAAAGTTCATCTATGAAATAAGACAAACTTGGATACTCGCAATAATCTCCATCCTTTTTGTTATTAGCACTACGATCATGTTCTCCATATTAGGATACACGATCTTGATGCTTTGGATTTACAAGAAAAGCTTTTCTTTCAACCATTTTCCTTATAATTAATGTTCATCCGTCAAATGAGACAAACTTGGATACTTGTGATAATCTCCACTCTTTTTGTTATTGGCACTATAATCATGTTCTCTACATTGGGATACGTGATATTAATGCTTTAGATTTATAAGAAAAGCTATTCTGTCCACCATTTTCCATATAAATACTGTTCATCACTAAAATTAGACAAACTTGCATACTTGTAAGCATCTCCATTCTTTTTGCTATAAGCACTACAATCTTGTTCTCCATATTGGGATGCACTATCTTGATGCTACGGATTTGCAAAAAAAGCTTTTCTTTTAATCATTTTCCTTATAATTAATGTTCATCCATTAAATGAGACAAACTTGGATACTTTAATAATCTTTATTCTTTTTATTATTGGCGTTATAATCATATTCTCCACATTCGGACACATGATATTGATGCTTTGGATTTGCAAGAAAAGCTTTTCTTTCCACCATTTTCCTTATAATTACTGTTCGTTGCTGAAATGCAACAAACTTGGATACCCATAATAATCTCCATTCTTTTTGTTATGGGCACCACAATGTTGCTCTTCTCATTAGGATTCATGACATTGATGCATTAGATTTGCTAGCAAAGCTTTTCTTTCCATCATTTTCCTTATAATCAAAGTTCATCTGCGAAACGAGACAAACTTGGATACCCATAACAATCTCTATTCTTTTTGTTATTAGCACTGCAATCATGTTCTCCATATTGGGATACACGATCTTAATGCTTTGGATTTGTAAGAAATGCTTTTCTTTCCACCATTTTCCTTATAATTACTATTCATCACTCGAATGAGACAAGCTTGGGTACTTATAATAATCTCCATTCTTTTTGTTATGGGCACTACAATCATGTTCTCCTTAGTGGGATACATGACATTGATCCATTGGATTGGCTAAAAAAGCTTTTCTTTCCATCATTTTCCTTATAATCAAAGTTCATCCGCGAAATGAGACAAACTTCGATACTCATTAATCTTCAGCCTTTTTGTTATTGGCACTACAATCATGTCCTCCATATTAGGATACATGATCTTGATGCTTTGGATTTCCAAGAAAAGCTTTTCTTTCAACCATTTTCCTTATAGTTAATGTTCATCCATGAAATAAGACAAACTTGGATACTCGTAAAAATATCCATGAAATGAGACAAGCTTGGATACTTACAAAAATCTCCATTCTTTTTGTTATTGGAACTATAATCATGTTCTCCATATTGCGATGCATGATATTGATGCTTTGGATTTGCAAGAAAAGCTTTTCTTGCCATTATTTTCCTTATAATTAATGTTCACCTGTCAAATGAGACAAACTTGGATACTCGTAATAATCTCCACTCTTTTTGTTATTGGCACTAAAATCATGTTCTCTGCATTGGGATACATGATATTAATGCTTTGGATTTGTAAGAAAAGCTTTTCTTTCCACCATTTTCCTTATAATTATTGTTCATCACTAAAATGAGATAAACCTGGATACTTGTAATAATCTCCATTCTTTTTGTTATGGGCATTACAATCATGTTCTCCTCATTAAGATACATGACATTGATGCATTGGATTTGCTAAAAAAGGTTTTTTTTTTCCATCGTTTTCTTTATAATCAAAGTTTATTTATGAAATGAGACAAACTTGGATACTCATAATAACCTTCGTCCTTTTTGTTATTGGCACTATAATCATGTTCTCCATATTAGGGTATACGATCTTGATGCTTTGGATTTGCAAGAAAAGATTTTCTTTCAACCATTTTCCTTATAATTAATGTTCATCCATGAAATGAGACAAACTTGGATACTCGTAGAAATCGCCATTCCTTTTATTATTGGAACTATAATCATGTTCTCCATATTGGGATGCATGATATTGATGCTTTGGATTTACAAGAAAAGCTTTTCTTTCCACCATTTTCCTTGTAATTAATGTTTATCCGTGAAATTAGCCAAACTTGGATACTCGTAATATTCTTCTTTCTTTCTATTATGGGGACTACAATCATGTTCTCTTCTTTGGGATACATGATATTGATGCTTTCGATTTGTAAGAAAAGTTTTTCTTTTCACCATTTTTCTTATAATCAAAGTTCATTCGTTAAATGAAGTAAACTTAGATGCTCATCATAATCTCCTATCTTTTTGTTATTGGCATTATAATCATGTGCCCTACATTGGGATACACGATCTTGAGGTTTTGGATTTGCGAGAAAAGATTATTTTCCACTATTTTCCTTATAATTAATGTTTATCCATCAAACGAGTCAAACTTAGATACTCATAATAATCTCTATTCTTTTTATTATTGGCACTGCAATCATGTTCTCCACATTGTGATATATGAACTTGTTGCTTTGGATTTGCAAGAAATGCTTTTCTTTCCACCATTTTCCTTATAACTGTCGCAACGTATCGTAGGGTGGATCCTCATGGATCTAAAAGTGCGTACGACTTAAAATATTTTCCTGACTTAGAAATATCTTCTTGATCGAGACTTTTCTTTGGTGATGTGATGAGAACAAAAATGTATGGATTCTTGACTTGTGATACAGGGAAAGGGACCATAAGATGAATCGCTAATCTTATTGGTCTCAAATGACCATCATGAAATGGTCAATGCTTGGAGTTGCAAATGATCATTTCGGGCTAGGCATGATCGGATGCCTATTGAAACCTATGTTTGGAGATATGAAACTCAAAACATCAATCCTGTGGTCTACGTAATACAAAGGTTTACTGTTTGGGTTCGGGAGTTGGTTACACGCGATGAGTATGAACCTCTTCGTAATACCCAAAATCAGTACCTTACTAGCTATGTCTTATCTCAGTTTTGATTATTTCGATCTTATCTTGTCATTATTTCGATATAAACCTCTTTTAATGCATGAATCTTATAGAAGTACAAATCCAGGTTTTTATGAAAAAGATATAATCTCATATACGCCTTTGAGAGATGGGGAACATAGAGATTTTTAATAAAATGACCTTTGGATTTTACTTTGAAGATGGAATGCTCCACTTTAGGCACTAGAGAGATACCCACGTGGAACATTATCTTTAATTTTATTTGAAATGTTTTGAAAACATGAATGCAATAATCATCACAAAGAAATCATGTTAGTAAGACAATAAATAAAGTAACATAACATGGATTATTCAATGCAATGATAAAAAAGGAATGGACTATTAGAATTTATCTCGTAATTGGCATCGATTATTTAAGAATAACTGAATCGACAAATTTTGAGATGTATCTGGGTTCTTTCATTAAGTGAGGTTTGTTTAACATATTCATGGAAATCCAGGAAGGAGAAAGTTTCAATTAAAGTTTAAAGACAGGGTTTGAGTATCCCTTTAGAAGAATGAGGTTAGAGTATCCCTTTAGAAGGTTGGGGTTGGTGTATCCCTTCAGAAGGTCGGGGTTGGAGTATCCCTATGGATGACAAATAATTTGACAACGGAAGATATTTTTAGATATGACAAATTTAAAGAGCAGGGTTGGAGTGTCCCTTCGAAAGGCCGGGTTAAAGTATCCCTATGGATGACAAATAATTTAACAATAGAAGATTTTTTTTAAATCTTAACAAATTTGAAGAGCGGGGTTGGATTGTTCGCTCGAAAGGTCGAGGTTAGAGTATCCATGAAAGTGACACGTCTAATACTATTTAAAAAAGCTGAGCTAGAAAAATTAAATTGACAAAACTTTGTGATTTGGAAAATGAGTGAGCATTTTGACAACTTTTGGCGAAAGAAAATATTGTGAATGAGGATGGTAAAGATGTAAAAGGTGTTTGTGCCTTGATAAAAGCCAATGGGTGGTCAAAGCATGTACTTAAATCTGATCGGGGTGATACGAAAACATTCGCATGTCTCAAGATGAGATTCAGGAGAACAACTCAATTTTGACTGTAATCAAAAATAGGGGATAGCATCGTGCTATCCTGCTTCCTGAATTTATTTAAAATCAGTTTGAAGGATTTAGAGAATGGATAAGACACCGTTAGAAAGGTAACTTAATGAAGGTCATCGCAAAAATATTCCCACTACCCTAAAAAGTCACTTTCTGGGGGAATAAATTTTCAAGTTTAGATTGATAGTGCTGCTGGCAAGCATATGAGGGACAAGGTATGTCAAAATTTGAAAAATCACCTTAGACTTATTGATATCAAAAAATTGCAAACAATACCTTTCTGAAAAAGAAAATTCATGAACCTTTTAGGAAAATTGTTGGAAAAATTTAGAAAAATCATTTAGTGGGCCTGAACGGCCCAACTAGAATACATGTTTGGATTTCAGATAGTTTAGACTTGAAAAATCATAACTCTCTCGTTCGGAATGATCCGAGTGTGAATAAGACATCTTTTTCAACATGCTTTGATAAAAAAATATTAAAAAATTCATGAAAAATCATTTAGGGTTTTAAAGTGATTTTTTAATTTACAACAGTTATGCTGCCAGCAGGGGACAAAGCAAAGTTTATATTTATAGGTCTACACTCGAGTCATTAACATTCAAATATCCATGACTGAAGAGAAAGAGTGGCATGAGCATCACGAACTCATTTGCACAGCCCCTGAGTAGTTTGGATAATGAAATAGTCTGTTAATCATACCACTCAAGGTTTTGACTTAAAAATAAGGCAGGAACATTTCAAGGATAAGTGTAAAGCCATTTTTGTTGGAAAATCAAAAGATTTGAGCTTGTTTAACCAAGATTCTAGATCTGGAAAACTTAATTTTCCCTAAGATATTTTGCTAGCTTTAAGGAAAATGCTAAATCCATGCTAATCCTCATTGGTTGAGGTTAACATGCTTAGCTTAGAGGGTTTTGAAAATTAGTTTTGACAGCCATTAAACACTTATTTTGGCAAGGAGAATACAACAAAAATACAAGGGGATGGCACATAACATGAATGGGGATGCTAATTTACCAATGGCCTAGACAAAGAAAGTATTATGCACTTTGACAAGAAAATGTTATGGATGCTGAAAATGACAATCATTCATGCAAGTTAATGTGTAAAGGTGCTTGAAATATGTTAGGCTAATGATTCATACTTGGATTAAGGATAACAAGATACATGGACATGGCATAAAATGCATGAGCAAGAGATATCAAACTAATGAGGATAAAATGAGTCATTTTGGACATAAAAGGGGCATTATGGCATCCAAATCTTAAACTACCATAACCAAATGGCATAATAATGCATGATTATCCTAAGAAGGGGATGAAAACATGGAGAGCTCACTAATATGATGAAGGTGCTGAAAAACAAAAAATGTAAGTGATAGAGTATGAAGTTATACCAACAAAACTTCAACTTTGGCTAAATAGTTGGAGCAACAGAGATGGCTTGAATTTCCCTCTTTTCCTTGTTATAAATAAGCAGGAAGAAGAGAAAAACAATGAGGTTTTGGTTTTGGTATGGATAAGGGTGGTTTTTAGAATGTGTAGAGGTTGAGAATAAGTGTTTTAGGGCTGCTTTTAGTTGGTGGGTGAAGAACTATAGGATTTGGTTTTTTTTATGTGTGAATATGTTTTAAGAAGCTGAAACAAGCTGGAATCTAACCTTTTTCTGCTAAGATAGAAGTGGTCCATTTATACCAGCCTTTTAGAGCCAAATTGGAGGTATTTTTGGCCATTTCTGAAAGAGGACAAGGTGATGTCAGCATGGTGGCTATAGGGTGGCTGTAGGGAGCAACTTGCTGCCAATGTGATGGGCATAGGGTGGCTGGATTAAATGCTAAAATGATTTTCCAATAAATAGGGTGGTTGATGGTGACATTGGCCAACAACTAGGGAAGAGTAGGGTGATCAAATAACATTGACACTTTTGATCCAATTTAAACTTAAAAAAATATTTTAATTAATTTAAGAGTCTAAATTCGTAATTTGACATGTGTTTTAATTTTCATGGTGCAAAGAAATGAGTTAAACTCGAGTTTTGGATCAATGATGGATAAGTAAAAAGTGTCTAAACTGTGAAAATAGCCTGCATGTATCGATACATTACATAATGTATTGATATTTTGGTCTAGAAACCTCGATGGTATCGATACAATGAACATTGTATCGATACTATAAATATTTTATCGATACTATGAACCATTGTATATTTCTTTACATAATGCATGTTTTGGTCCTGGCATAGCCTAGTATCGATGCATAAGGTCTTATATCGATACATAGGCTTATGTATCGATACACCTACATGTTGTATGGATACACTTACATGTTGTATTGATATAAATAGGGATATTTTAAAATTTTGGCACGCTGGAGCATTGTATCGATACATGAGAACCATGTATCAATACATTCAAGTAAAATTATGAATTTTCTCATATCTTTTATCCCTGGATGCCTTGAACTATGTTATTTGATGCCATATCTTTGCATTTACCTTGATATGACCCCTAAGCCTTCTTGATCTCCTTAAAATGCTTTTTCTCTAGGTTCACCCCTTTTACGTCCATGTTCTAGATTGCTACAAATTAGCCCAGATAAAATAAGGTGTTTACAGGTACCCCTCTTTGATTGTTGCTGAGATCAGGAATAGGGCAAAGACAAATAGACACTATTTTGTTCGAGGTGGACTAACGCTTCTAGAACACTAGGGTGTTAGGTTATCTAAGGTTTACCCCCTTAGGTATGTATAGAGTATCATGGATTTTTTTATGGGTGCTGCCAACTTGTGCGGACATTGACTTAAACTTGGGTGCCAACAGCTCATGTAGGCTTTAACTTGAGTGCCGCTAGCTTGTGTGCACTTTGACCTAGACTTGTGTGCCACCAGCTCGTGTGGGCTTTAAATCAGGTGCTGCCAGCTTATGCGAGCTTTGACTTAGACTTATGTGCCACCAGCTCGTGTGGGCTTTGACTCGGGTACCGCTAACTTGTACGGGCTTTAAAAGGGTGCCACTAACTTGTGGGCTTAAAAAGGGTGCCACTGACTTGTGGACTTTGAAAAGTGCCACTGACTTATGGGCTTTTAAAGGGTGCCACTGACTTGTGGGCTTTAAAAGGGTGCCACTAACTTATAGGCTTTTAAGTGTGCCACTGACTTATGGGCTTGAAAAGGGTATCACTGACTTGTAGGCTTTGAAGAGATACCACTGACCTGTGGGCTTTGAAAATGTGGCATGACTTGTGGGCTTCAAAAGGTGCCACGACTTATGGGCTTTAAAAGGGTGCCACAACTTGTGGACTTTAAAAGGGGTGCCATGACTTATGGGCTTTAAAAGTGTGTAATGACTTATGGGCTTTAAAGGGGTGTCATGACTTATGGACCTTAAAAAGGGTGCCATGACTTGTGGGGTTTAAAAGTGTGCCACTGATTTGTAGGCTTTAAAAGGGTGCCACAACTTATGGGCTTTTAAATGGGTGCCACTAACATGTGGCGACAAAGTTTTTGATAAAACTTCTACTATAAGCTTTCAGAAGTTAATAACAAAATTTCTTAATGAAAAAGGTTTTGGCACTAGTTCTTGACAAAATTCTTGATGAAGATTCTGACGAATGTTCTCGACACAAGTTTTTTTTACGATAGTTTCTAGATAATAATTCCTTGACACCTGCACTTTAACAGTAGTTGCTTGATAAAATGGGTTTTGACATGAGGTGATGAAAAGAAAAAGACCTTACCTGAATGATACTTAGTTTGAGATGCTTAGAGTTCTTACCAGGAATTCCTTTAAGGTTCAGCAAACCTGGCTAGAAGTGATATTGTGAAAATGATGTATAATGGTAATATGAGTGGACAATATCAAATGCTGTCATGACTGCCTGATATGAAGTCTAATACAGGAGATAGCTATAGTTCTCCTTATACATCATTTCGACTCTCAAAGGGATGGCGATTCATCTTTGTTGCAACCATGGACCAAAATTTTTCTTATCCGGCTAGGGATTATAGGTTGTGTTGAATCTACTGGGGATATGACCAAAAATCTATTCATGAGAATTTAGATTGTTGCATTTCCTAATTCGGGAGGCTCAATCATTTTTTTAATAGTTGGAAGGCATTGTTAACAATTTAGAGACTGTTTGCCTGATTAGGTTCATGTCTCTAGTTTCAATAGGATTCTGATAGAATACATGGGTCAATTTTTGGTTAGCTTACAACGGTTTTTCTTAAGATGTGGCTTATGAAAGCAAGAAATGGTTTGGTGTATGGTCATGCTGAATGGGTGTTTGGATACGAAAGGTGCATGATCTTCACGATCAGGGCATAAGCAAAATTCCCTATGCTTTTCTTTTCCTTTTGATGTAATATCAAGATGTCCTGATGCATATTTCAATTAATTATCAAACATTATAAGTTAAATGACAAGTGCAATCTAAATTATACAGTGGTTAAAAGAAATAAGGCAATATTTATTTATACCAACAAAGAGACATAAGTCAATATACTATTTGACAACCAATTGATACGGTAGCGAGAAAGATGATATTTTGGGCAAAAGATGCCTCTGACAATCATGACATGGATGTTCTTTAGGTGCTGTTCAGAATCTTTCTCGAACAATGAATGTGCCTAGCATAAGCTGGTCTTCGAAAGATCTTTAGGATTACTTTGCATTGTCTTGTGGGTGTTCTCGATTCATGCCCCATTAAAATTAATCCTCTCATGTTGCCCTTGCAGGTTTTCAATGGTAGTTGGGTTGGTTGCTTAGATGCCCTTTTCGGATTTTCATCTAGACCTTTTTTGTTTGTTTCTTTTTCTTTCTTTTTGGTTTTTTTTATTTTTTTGCTTGTTTTTGGGTTTTTTTTGTTTTTTTTGAAAGATGCTTTTTCAAGTTTTTGCCTTCTATGTATAATATTTCTTGATGGAATCTAAGTTGACTGGGTTAGGCAAGACATTGCCGTCTATTTTTGACAAGATTAAAGCCTCTCTAGAGAAGGCTTGCTTTACAACATACGATCCTTCCTAATTAGGGGTCTATTTGCCCTGCACATTTTTGTGAATTGGGAGGATCTTCTTCAATACCAATTCACCTTGGTGAAATTATTATGGGTGCATCTTTTTGTTGTGGGCTCTGATCATATGTCTTTGATACATTTGACCATGGCAGATGGCCTTCATGCATTTTTCCTCGATGGGGTTGAGCTGGTCATATCTGTTCTTAATCCATTCAGCTTTTTCAAGTTTGGTTTCCATTAAGACTCTGAGAGAATGGATCTCAACTTCAATAGGCAATACGGCTTCCATCCTATAGACCAGAGAAAATTGGGTAGCAATCGTGGATGTGCGAACTAAGGTCCGATAGGCATAAAGTGCAAAGAATAGCTTCTCATGCCAATCTTTGTAAGTCTCAGCCATTTTTTCAACTATCTTTTAATGTTATTATTGGCTGCCTTGACTACCCCATTCATCTTTGGGCGATAAGGGATAGAATTATGATGCTAGATCTTGAACTATGAGCAGGCTGCTTACATCATTTTATTATTTAAGTTGCTTGCATTGTCTGTGATGATTTGGTTTAGGAGGCCATATCTATAGATGACGTCCCGCTTGGTAAACTTATAGACGGTCGATCTAGTGACATTAGCATGCGAGGCATCCTTCACCTATTTGGTGAAATAGTCAATCGCTAGCAAAATAAAATGATGCCCATTAGAAGCTTTGAGGGTGATTGGCCCGATCACGTCCATGCCCCACATAGAGAAGGGCTATGGGGCCATCATGATGTGAAGTGGCATTGGAAAGACATTGATCTTGTCTGCATAGATTTGACACTTATGGCATTTTCATGCATAATTGATGTAGTCTCTCTCGAAGGTCAACCAGTAATAACCCGTTCTCATAATTTGCTTGGCCATTCGATGTCCATTAGCATGTGTGCCATAAATCCCTTCATGAACTTCTTCTAGGATCTTTTTTGCTTCAAGAGTGTCAAAGAATCTCAGCAATACTTGATCGTGACTCCTTTTGTATAAGATTTTTCCATCGAGAACAAATCCCATAGCCAGCTTTCTGTAGTCCTTTTATCAGTCTCGATTGCATATTTAGGATATTACTGATCCTTGATGTAATGAAGGATGTCATAGTACCATAGAAGGCCATCCTTCTCTTCTTCAACACTATAACAATGAACCAAAGTTGTATAGATGCTCATTTGGATGGAAGCAATGTCCGACTCCTGGTTGACTTTAAACATGGATAATAAGGTAGCCAAAGGATCAGCTATTTGGTTCTCTTCTCGAGGTAAGTGACAAAAACTAATATCATCAAATTCTTTTTTGAGCTCTGCTATCAACTTTCTATACTGCATCAGCTTAGTATCATGAGTTTGCCACTCTCTTTTCAATTGGAAGATGACTAGGGCTGAATCACTAAACACTTGTAATAGCTTGACATTCCTCTTTAATGGCTGCTTGAAGCCCCATGACACATGCTTCATATTCTGCAATATTATTCGTGCAGTCAAAATTTACCCTTGCTGTGAATGGATAATGACTCTCGTCAGGTGACATCAATATTGGCTCAATTCCATGTCCTGGAGCATTTGATGCTCCATGAAAATACATCTTCCAGGATTGATCTTGGTTAGAGGCATCTTCATTCTTAGAAATGCACAGTAGATCTTCATCTGGGAAGTTAAAATTTAAGGGTTCATAGTCATCTACCGCTTGACTTGCCAAAAGTTAGCTATCGTACCTTGATGGCCTTTTGACTAACATAGGCAATGTCGTATTCAAAAAGTAGGACTTGCCATCTAGCTAGCCTTCCTGACAGTGCAGGGGCTTTGCATAGATACTGGATAAGATCGAGCTTTGCAATCAACCACGTGGTGTGATACAGCATGTACTGCCTAAGTCTATTGGCTGTCTACACTAAAGCATAGCATAACTTCTCAACTACAGAGTAATTACACTCGCATTCCGTAAACTTTTTACTTAAGTAGTAGATTGCTTATTCCTTATTTCTTGACTCGTCATGCAGCCCTAATACACAACCTATAGACTTGTCAAAGACTGCCAAGTAAAGGATTAAAGGTTGACTGGGCATCGATGGTACCAACACTGGCGGGCTTGATAGATAATGCTTGACTTTATCAAAGGCTTCTTGACATGCCTCATTCCATCTCCTGGATTTCGTTTGGGATGAAGCCAAAAGATAGGGTTGCATTTGTCAGTGAGCTAGGATATGAATCTAGCAATGTAGTTTAGTTTCCCTAAAAAGCTTTTCACTTCTTTTGGGTTTGAGGTGGTGGCATATCTTAAATGGCTTTGACTTTGTCCGGGTCAACTTCAATCCCTTTTTCACTGACTATAAAGCCTAAAAGCTTACCCTAAATGACTTTAAAGGCATACTTGGCAGGATTCAATTTAAGTTAAAATTTTTGTAGCCGTTTAAAAAGTTTCTAAAGGTTTATGACATGCTCATCCTCTTTCATTGACTTAGCAATCATGTCATCAATGTAGACCTTAATTTCTTCATGCATCATGTCATGGAATAAAGCTACCATGGCCTACTGATAGGTTACCCCAGCATTTTTGAGTCTAAAGGGCATGGCATTATAGCAAAATGTCCCTCACATAGTGACAAAAGTTGTTTTCTCCATGTCTTCAGGCGCTATCTTGATCTGGTTGTAGCCTAAGAATCCATCCATAAAGGAGAAAAAAGAATTCTTGGCCGTGTTGTTATCAAAGTGTCAATATAGGGTAGCAGGAAGTTATCCTTGGGACTAGCTCGATTCAAATCTTGATAATCAATATATATTCATACTTTGCCATCTTTCTTTGGGACCAGAACTATATTAGCAACCCATTTTGAATATTTAGCTACTCTAATAAACCCTACATCAAACTGCTTCTTGACTTCCTCTTTAATTTTGAAGAGCATTTCGGCTTCTTCCTCCTTAACTTTTGCCGGATTTGTTTGCATTCAGGCTTGATGGGAAGCTTGTAGACCACTATATCGTGTCTAGTCTTGGCATGTCTTGATATGACCAAGCGAATACATCTCGATATTCCTGGAGTAGGTCTATCAGCTTAGTCTTAGTTGTTGACTTTATTAAGGTTTCGATTTTAACTTCTTTTTGGTCTTCCTGAGTACCTAGGTTTATTACTTCTATTGAGTTTTTATGGGGTATGATCTGCTTCTCCTCTTACTCAACTAATCGTAAAAGGTTTAGTGGTATGAAGCTTTCTTTGAAATCTTCTTCAGGATCAACTTCACTGTGCAAATTGACTATTTAAAATTGATCTTCAAAGAACCCATTAGACACATCCATGTCACTATAGTCAGGACACTTGAAAGGGCAAAGAAATAAATATTGCAAAAGGCACACACAAAATTAAGGGATTTGGATAAAGTTAAAGGCAAAAGAGTAATGGAGCCAAAAAGGTTGAAAAGTGATACACAATATGCAATAATATATGTCAAAGTCATTTCATTGATAATGTTTGATAAAAAAATCCGCCTTACATAGGACACCCATCTGCCCTTGGGTGAGGGCAGATAGGTTTTCATTTATTGACGTTACATGAAGGGGACAAGAAAAATGCAGGGGCTTTTGTTATGCCCTATCATCAAAATCAGGTCTTCGTGGAAGGACATGAATTTTATAGCTCGGTATCTTGGAGATAGAGGCTGTTAAGTACCCTATTTAGGATAACCAAGATATCTTTAGCTTTTTGCTCTTCCAATTGGCTTGGATCAATTCATCCTCTTGAATGAAATATCTCATGGGAAGATGGAAACATTGTTGGCTTTGACTCCCCTTCTTAACCTAATGATTGTATCATCTCTTGGTTACAGATCCTCTTTTTTTGCTACTTTCTTGAGTGGGCATTGTCTTAAAATCCTAAACCTCTTTTGTTGGCTTGAG
Organism: Adansonia madagascariensis; assembly: GCA_038381835.1. Lineage (NCBI taxonomy): Eukaryota > Viridiplantae > Streptophyta > Magnoliopsida > Malvales > Malvaceae > Adansonia > Adansonia madagascariensis. The sequence goes on along the minus strand of JBBYHL010458414.1, from coordinate 17,065 downwards.
TGGTGACCTATAAGGCTCGGGCCATCCCTTATAGATTCTTGCCAAGCTCTTTTCCAGCACAGAACCTTTACCAACCGTCATTTTTAAACCCGAGTAGGTACTCTTTGATAGGTGGGGTTCAACTATTAGCAACCCTTCCCCCATAAATGTTGTATCGATGAACTCAAAAGATTAGAATGATGAATCTGGTGCATCTTTATTAGGCTCTATATAGATATCTTTAATGAAGGCAGTGGCGATCATTTCTTTTTTAGCTTCGATGGTGACTACTTTGTCATTTATCATAAATTTGAGCTTTTAATGGAGAGAGGATGGGATGGCTCCAGCAGAGTGTATACATGGCCTTCCTAATAGGCAGTTGTAAGAAGGATTAATATCCATAACTTGAAAGTCAACTTTATATGTACATGGGCCTATCTGAAGCTAGATTGTGATATTTCCAATTACTCCGTGACACGTTCCATCAAAAACTCGAGCTATGGTGTGGCTACTTTTGATGTTAAACTAATTGACAAGGAGTTTGCTTAATGTAGTCATAGGCATGACATTAGGGGCCGGCCCATTGTCTATAAGTACCTCGGGCAAAATGCGTCCCTTATAACACATGAGCGGCAGGTGTAGGAGTGGGCCGTTGTTCTTGTCTAGTTTCCCCTTGGGCAGGTTTTGGATTATTAGTAGGGGGACTTTCAACATTGGCAGATCGTTCCTTATTTCAGCAGTACTAGCTTGCCCTTTTTCTTTAATAGAGGCAGTCATTAGTTCCATAAGTTTTGCGATTTGATTTTGCATTTCGTATTGCTGATGGGTGCTGTGATTTCTTGACCATTAGCTCAAGTCGCTCAATATAAGCTTCACAATCACTCTCCATGATTTGCTTACGATGTCGTGTGCTGTAGTGGTGCATGATGTAAGGTTCTATGTTTTTGATTGATCTCAGAATCCCTTGCACTTTTATGGCCCAATTCTTGTATTAGACTCTTTAAAAATATATTTATTGATGAGCATTTATGATGCAATGATGAGTTAAAATAATGAATGATTGATGCAAGTGTAATGAAAAATGGTGAAATTAAATATGCATATGCATTGAAGATAATTGATTCTTGGAACAGCTTTATCAATAACATCATTCATAGAGTAACAAAAGGGGTTTTTGTTTTACGACATGATTAGATCTGAAAGTATCTAGCATGATTACATTATGTAATCACACGATCAAGAAAACCCAAAAGTCATTGCTCACGATCTTCAACAGGTGCGGTGTTTTGCCTTATGGACCGAGCTACTTTAATCATGTCATCCACCTCTCGTTAAGCCATCTGAACTTGTTAAATGAAGTGCTGATGTTGTTCTTGGTAGTTTAAACATGCTTGCTCGATTGTTGCTTGCCAATCTAGTTCTCATTGCTCTGAAGCCCTTTGTTAGTTCATTGATATGACCTTGATGATCCTAAAGAGACTGTTTTAACTCCTGGATTGTACAAATTAGGGCTTCATTTTTAACCCTGGTGGCTCATGCTTCTCGCATTTGGGCCTCGAGTCTTTGATTCCTTTATTGCTAGATGGAAGTAAGAGCATGTGCCCTCGTGAACTTTCCTTTGCTGGTTCTGACTTCCGTTTTTCGCTGATTCAGTTCATGATTGAGAGTGGCAACTTTTGCTTCTTATTCGACTGATGCTTTGCCAATGCATTGGGACTTTTTAGCTTTTTAGAGTGTCACATAATCCTTGGTCAGGCCCTTGAGGTCATCTTTGAAGTGATCCCTTTCTTTAATAATCCATTTCACCGCTCCTAAGACAGATATCCATCTCTAGCTGGCCCTTTTTCGTCTTAAGTCGCGAGATTTTTGTGGCAAAGGATACCTTTTCTTATTCAAACACCCTCCTAAGTAGCTCGATCTGAGAAAACGGTTCTTCTATTAGGATTTGCAGTATCCCAGACTTGGGTGGTGGCAATGGATCATTAATACGATGGAGTCTCTATTCTTCGTATCCAAGCATGGTAGGGCTTTTTCTCCAATATCTCTCGATACAATGGACCTTCTTCCAAGCTTGGAAAGCTAATTGGACTTTTGCTTTGTAATTGGACTCTCTGTATTCAAAATCCCAATGTCCCAAATCTTCAAGGAACGGGATGAATTACTGGCACTGGAACTGACGCAACACCAAAAGAGGAGCATAATTGGTATTTCCCCATAATCCCAAGAGTGGCACACAAGTATAGTCTCCACATCTGTACACAATCGGTTAAAGGAACACCCATAGGGCTCTCCATGTGATTTCTTCCTCCCTGACATTTCTTAATTCCTCGACCTGATGCTTTTCTGTCTTATCTTGATGACATTCTTCCTCTAATGCCATTGAAAGAGGACTATTCTTAAAGAAGAAATTTTGCCTGACTCTCCCTATCCTAACATAAAGATGACCTAAAAGCCATATCTAGAGCAATGGGGCACACCCATAAACCTTCCTGTTCTTGTTCTTTTACAAAAGATGAGGGCATGGATGGTTTCAATGATAATGGCAGAAGTAGGGTTAATGTTGCAACATAAGCGAGAAATGAAATCTGTGACTGCCACCTTTACATAACCCAAAGTCTTTGGCAATATAATAAGCCCGTAGATTGCCAAAGCGTAGACATCTTGAGCCTTCTTTTGATCAGAAAGATTCACGATTACCTTTTTCAAGCTGGCCCAAGAGATGCATTCGCTACTCCCTTTTACTTTGACATGACTATCAACCCATGCTTTTGTGACTCCAAGAATTTGCCTTAACCTTTTCTTGAATGGAGGAGGCGTTAGAGCCTTGTAGTAAATCCGATCTGATTTGGCCCTTTGTATGGTGAACAGGGCTGTGTACTCATCAATGGTAGGGACTAAATCTTGTTGGTTGAAGGTGAAACATCGGTAGGCTAGATTCCAAAATTATGCCACTGCTCGCAACAAGCCATCCTCCAACAAAACTCAAAGTAAAAGAGCTATATCCCCATACTTTTTAGTGAAGGCTTCTTTTATGTTGCTATCCTAATTGTCCCAAATATGCTTTAGTTCTTGGCAATCATTCTGAAGAAAGTTGATCTTGACCTCTTCATGCATTTCTAAGATGTAATTAAGCTTTAGGATGTCCCCATCTTGACGCTGGTGACCTTTTAACCATGTTCTGACATTTTCAAAGGACTAAAAAGTGGAGATAAGCTGTTGCTTCATAAATGATGCCCCTTGCTGAGTACCAAACCAGAATAATTATCCCAAAATGATGATAGTCATGATGGTTATGATGAAATGATGCATGCACCAAAACACAAACAAATGGAAAATAAGTTAGCGAAACTTATAGGAGATAAATGTAAGGAAATAAAGAATTTAAGAACATTAGAACAAAAAATTCATAACATGTCTCAACAAAAGTGGTGAGACAAGAAACGGGCAGTATTTCAATATACCAGGATGCAATATGCCCTTCATGAGGTGATGAAATATCTTATTTTAACAGTGCGGATGCGCGTTAAGCCATGACTTGGATAGCATAACGGCTTATAGTATAAGACATTATGAATGATGGTTTTTGTTCATCGCTACTTACTTATACAAAGGTTAGCCATCGTTCGAGTAGCACGACGGCATGTCTTGATAAATGATAAAAGTGAAGACACGGGTGACAATTGTATACTCATTGTCACCTATATAAATATGGTAATTAAGAGTAAAGGTTAGGAATATTTCCCTGAGTGACCTCATTCTCTAGGTATTCTAGCAGCGTTCCCGTATGATTGATATGGTGTAGCTCGTAGGGCTCACTATATGAGGTTTAAATTGATGCCTAAATAGGTATTCGAATTGCTCCTCCATCTAATAAGGACAGTCGAGGGACCCTGATCCTAGACCCATCACGGGTTTGGCAGAACGGGTTCGATTTGTTGGATGTATTTCCCTATGCAAATGTGGAGGGTTACTCATAAGAGACATAGGTAATTTACATCTAGGAAGTTATTGCCAGGCCTATATGGAGGGTTATTCATGAAGGCGTATAGCTCACTTCCTCCTAATGATTAGGTTGTAACCACGCCATAGAGTTTGGCAAGACAATAATGCACATGCAAATTCGCGGTGTGTGACAGGGAAATGATCAAACCTTTCTGTTTACTTTCATATTACCATTTTTATTAAACTAATGATTATTCAAAAATAAGACAATCCTGACAATCATATCAATCAAAAGATTAGTTGACAAAATGAAAAAAAAGGGTCATGGTTAAATAATGACCAAAGATCGAAAGAACCGAGAACCTAGCAAGACATGACTAGTTATTGGCCTAACTCTCTATACGATCCCTAGTGGAGTTGCCAAGCTGTCACAACGTACCCCAGGGTGGATCCTCGCAGATCTAAGAGTGTGTATGACGTAAAATATTTTCCTAACTTGGAAATATCTTCTTGACCGAGACTTTCCTTTGGCAATATGATGAGAACGAGAATGTACGGATTCTTAACTTATGGTACAGGGAAAGGAACCATAAGACAAATCGCTTATCTTATTGTTCTTAGATGACCATCATTAAATGGTGAATGCTTGGAGTCGCCACTGATCATTTTGGGCTAGGCATGATCGGATGCCTATTGAAACCTATGTTTAGAGATATAAAACTTAAAACATCGATCCTGCGGTCTACGTAATGCAAAGATTCACCGTTTGGGTTCGAGGTTGGTTACGTGCGATGAGGTACGAACCTCTTCGCGATCCCTGAAATCGGTACCTTACTAGCTATGTCTTATCTTAGTTTGGATTATTTCCATCTTATCTTGTCATTATTTCGATATAACCCTCTTTTAATGCATGAATCTTATAGAAATACAAATCAAAGTTTTGATGAAAAAGATATAATCTCATATATGCCTCGAAGAGATGGGGAACAGAGAGATTTTCAATAAAATGACCTTTGGACTTTACTCTGAAAATGGAATGTTCCACTTTAGGCATTGGAGAGATACCCACATGGAACATTACCTTTAATTTTATTTGAAAGGTTTTGAAAACATGAATGCAAATAATCATCATAAAGAAATCATGTTAGTAAGATAATAAATGAAGTAACATAACATGGATCATTCAATGCAATGATAAAGAAAAGGAATAGACTATTGGAATTTATCTCGCAATTGGCATCGATTATCCGAGAATAACCGGATCGATAAATTTTGAGATGCATCTGGGTTCTTTGATTAAGCGAAGTTTGTTTAACATATTCATGGAAATCCAAGCAGGAGAAAGTTTCAATTGAAGTTGAAAGACAAGGTTGGTATCCCCTTAGAAGGATGAGGTTGGAGTATCCCCTCAAAAGGTTAAGGTTAGAGTATTCCCGTGGATGACAAGTAATTTGACAATGGAAGATTTTTTTAGATCTTAACATTTTTGAAGAGCGAAGTTAGAGTTTCCCCTTGGAAGGCCGGGGTTGGAGTATCCCCGTGGATGATAAATAAATTGACAATCGAAGATTTTTTTTAGATCTTGACAATCTTGAAGAGTGGGGTTGGAGTGTCCCTTCGGAAGGCTAGGGTTGGAATATCCCTGAAAGTGATACGTTTGACACTTTTTTAAGAAGTTGAGTTGGAAAAATTAAATTGATAAAACTTTGTGATTTGGAAATTGAGTGAGCATTTTGATAACTTTTGGCGAAAAAAATTATTGTGAATGAGGATGGTAAAGATGTAAAAGGTGTTTATGCCTTAATAAGAGCCAATAGGTGGTCAAAGCATGTACTTAAATCTGATCAGGGTGATACGAAAACATTCGAATGTCTCGAGATGAGATTTGGGAGAACAACTCAATTTTGACCATAATTGAAAACAGGGGATAGCATCGCACTATCCTGCTTCCCAAATTTATTTAAAATCGATTTTGAAGGATTTAGAGAGTAGACAAGACACTGTTAGAAATGTAACTCGATGATGTCATCACAAAAATATTCCTATTACCCAAAAAGTCACTTTTTGGGGGAATAAATTTTGAACTTCAGATTGATAGTGCTACTGGCAGAGCATGTGAGGGACAAGGTATGTCAAAATTTGAAAAATCACCCCGGACTCATTTGGTATTAAAAGATTGCAAACAATACTTTTCTAAAAAGGGAATTTCATAAACCTTTTAGGAAAAATATTTGAAAAATTTGAAAAAATCATTTAGTGGGCTTAAAGGGCCCAACCAGAATACATGTTTGGATTCCAGAGGTTCTAGATAGTTTAGACTTGAAAAATCATAACTCACTCATCCAGAATGATCCGGGGGTGAATAAGACATCGTTTTAAATATAATTTAACATGCTTTGACAAAAAAATATCAAAAAATTCATGAAAAATTGTTTAGGGTTTTAAAGTGATTTTTCAATTTGCAATAGTTGTGCTGCTAGTAGCAGATAAAGCAAAGCATGGGATATCTCTTATTTTCCTTATGTATCTGGGTCTACACTTGAGTCATTGACATTCAAACTTCCATGACTGAAAGGAAAGAGTGGCATGAGCATCACAAACTCATTTGCGTAGCCCCAGAGTAGCTTGGGACAATGAAACAGTCTATTAATCATACCACTCAAGGTTTTAACTCAAAAACAAGGCACGAACATTTCGAGGATAAGTGTAAAGCCATTTTTGTTGGAAAACCAAAAGATTTGAGCTTGTTTAACCAAGATTCTAGATCTGGAAAACTTAATTTTCCCTAAGATATTTTGCTAGCTTTAAGGAAAATGATAAATCCATGCTAATCCTCATTGGTTGAGGTTAACATGCTTGGCTTGGGGGTTTTAAAAATTAGTTTTGACAGCCATTAAACATGCATTTTGATAAGGAGAAGACAACAAACATGCAATGGGATGGCACATAACATGAAAAGGGATGCTAACTTTACCAATGGCCTAGACAAAGAAAGTGTTAAAATGTTATGGATGCTAAAAATGATAATGATTCATGCAAGTTAATGTGTAAATGTGCTTGAAATATGTTAAGCTAATAATTCATACATGGATCAAGGATAACAAGATGCATGGACATGGCATAAAATGCATGAGTAAGATATATCAAGCTAATAAGGATGAAATGAGGCATTTTAAACATTAAAGGGGCATTAAGGTATCCAAATCTTAAACTACCATAACCAAATGCCATAATAATGCATGATAATCCTAAGAGAGGGATGGAAACACAGAGAGCTCACTAAAATGACGAAGGTGCTAAAAAATGAAAAAAGTAAGTGATAGAGTAGGAAGTTATATCAATAAAACTTTAACTTAGGCCAAATAGTTAGAGCAACAGAGATGGCTTGAATTTCCCTCTTTTCCTTGTTGTAAATAAGTAAGAAAAACAGAGAAACAATGAGGTTTTGGTTCTGGTATGGATAAAGGTAATTTTTAGAATGTGTAAAGGTTGAGAGTGAGTGTTTTGGGGCTGTTTTTGGCTAATGGGTGAAGAGCTACGGGATTTGTTTTTTTTTTTAATGTGTGAATGTGTTTTTGGAAGCTGAAACAAGCTGGAATCTAACCTTTTTCTACTGAGATAAAAGTGTTCCATTTATACCAGCCTTTTGGAGACAAATTGGAGGTGTTTTTGGCGATTTCTCAAGGGGGACAAGGTGATGTTAGCATGGTGGCTATAGGGTGGCTGTAGGGAGCAGCTTGCTACCAATGTGATGGGCATAGGGTGGCTAGATTAAATGCTAAAATGATTTTCCAGCAAATAGGGTGGCTGATGGTGACATTGGCCAACAACTAGGATGAGGAATAGGGTGATCAAATGACATTGACCCTTTTAATCCAATTTAGACTTAAAAAAATGTTTTGATTAATTTAAAAGTCTAAATTCATAATTCGACATGTGTTTTAATCTTTCCTGATGCAAATAAATGAGTTAAAATCGAGTTTTGGATCAATGGTGGATGAGTCAAATATGCCCAGACCGTGAAAATGGTTTGCATGTATTGATACATTGCATAATGTATCGATAGATTTGGTCCAGAAACCTTGATGGTATCGATACAGTGAACATTGTATCGATACAATGATCACTATATCGATACTATGAATCATTGCATCAATCTATGAACCATTATATCAATACATGTTGATATGCATAGATACATTTCGTTATCTTTTATCCTGGATACCTTGAACTATGTCATTTGATGCCACATCTTTGCATTTACCTTTGATATGACCCCAAGGCCTTCTTGACCTCCTCAAAATATTTTTTCTTCAGGCAACGTTGTATCCCAGCGATCATCGTCCCCTCTCATGTCAATGCTCCAGATTGTTACAATTAGCCCGGACAAAATAAGGTGTCTACAATAACCAATGTTCATCTGTGAAATGAGACAAACTTAGATACTCATAATAATCTCCATTCTTTTTGTTATGGGCACTACAATCATGTTCTCCTCCTTGGGATACACGATATTAATGGTTTGGATTTGTAGGAAAGGTTTTTCTTTCTAACAATTTCCTTATAATCAAAGTTCATCTGTGAAATAAGACAAACTTGGATACTTGTAATAATATGCATTCTTTTTGTTCTTGGTAGTACAATCCCATTCTCGACATTGGGATACACAATCTTGATGCCTAGGACTTGCAAGAACAGCCTTTCTCTCCACCATTTTCCTTATAATTAATGTTCATCAATAAAATGAGAGAAACTTGGATACTCATAATAATCTCCATTCTTTTTGTTATTGGCACTACAATCATATTGTCCACGTTGTGATATGTGATCTTGATACTTTGGATTTGCAAGAAAAGGTTTTTTTCCCACCATCTTCCTTATAACTAATGTTCATCTATGAAACGAGACAAACTTTGATACTCCTAATAATCTACATTCTTTTTGCTATTGGCACAACTATCCGATTTTTTACATTGGGATATACGATTTTGATGCTTTGGATTTGTAAGAAAAGCATTTCCTACCACCATTTTTCATTTAATTAATGTTTATCCTTGAAATAAGACAAACCTTGATACTCCTAATAATCTCTATTCTTTTTGTTATTGGCACTACAATCATGTTCTCCATGTTGGGATACATGATATTGATGCTTTGGATTTACAAGAAAACCTTTTCTTTCCACCCTTTTCCTTATAATTTCTGTTCATCTATGAAATGAGATAAACTTGGATACTCGTAATAATCTCTATTCTTCATGTTATGGGCACTACAATCATCTTCTCCTTATTAGGATACACGATGTATTGGATTTGCTAGAAAAGCTTTTCTTTCTATTATTTTCCATATAATCATAGTTCATCTGTGAAGTGAGACAAACATGGATACTCGTAATAATCTCCATTCTTTTTGTTATTGGCACTAAAATCATGTTGTCCACGTTGTGATGCATGATCTTGATACTTTGGATTTGCAAGAAAAGCCTTTTTTTCAACCATTTTCCTTACAATTAATGCTCATTTGTGAAACGAGACAAACTTGGATACTCTTAATAATCTACACTCTTTTTGCTATTAGCACTACAATCCTATTTTCTACATTGGGATGCATGATCTTGATGCTTTAGATTTGCAAGAAAAGCTTTTTCTACCACCATTTTCCCTTTAATTAATGTTTATCCATGAAATGAGACAAATCTTGATACTCCTAATAATCTTCATTCTTTTTGTTATTGGCATTACAATCATGTTCTTAACATTGGGATGCATGTTATTAATGCTATGGACTCGCAAGAAAAGCTTTTCTTTCCATCATGTCCTTACAATTAATGTTCATCTATGAAATGAGGCAAACTTAGATACTCTTAATAATCTCCATTCTTTTTGTTATGGGCACTACATTCATGTTCTCCTCATTTGGATGCACGATATTGATGCTTTGGATTTGCAAGAAAATCTTTTCTTTTCATCATTTTCCTCATAATCAAAGTTCATCTGTAAAGTGCACCAAACTTAGTTACTCATAATAATCTCTGTTCCTTTTGTTATTGGCACTACAGTCATGCTCTCCGTATTGGGATACACGATCTTAATGCTTTGGATTTGCAAGAAAAGCTTTTATTTTCACCATTTTCCTTATAATTAATACTTATCCATCAAATGAATCAAACTTTGATACTCGTAATAATCTCTATTTTTATTGTTAGTGGCACTACAATCATGTTCTCCATATTAGGATACACTGTATTGATGCTTTTGATTTGCAAGAAAAGCTTTTCTTTCCACCATTTCCTTATAATTAATGTTCATCTCTAAAATAAGATAAACTTAGGTACTCATAATAATCTCCATTCTTTTTGTTGGGATACACGATATTGATGGATTGGATTTGCAAGAAAAGCTTTTCTTCCTACCATTTTCCTTATAATCAAAGATCATCTGTGAAATAAGACAAACTTGAATACTCGTAATAATCTCCATTGTTGTTGTTATTGGCACTGCAGTAATGTCCTCCACAATGGGATACATGATATTGATGCTTTGGATTTGTAAGAAAAGCTTTTCTTTCCACCATTTTACTTATAATCAAAGTTCATCTGTGAAATCAAACAAACTTGTATACTCATAATAACTGCCATTTTTTTTGTTTTGGGCACTACAATCATGTTCTTCTCAGTGGGATACATGAAATTGATGCTTTTGATTTTCAAAAAAAGCTTTTCTTTCCACCATTTCCTTATAATTAATGTTCATCTCTGAAATGAGACAAACTTGGATACTCGAAATAATCTCCATTCTTCTTGTTAGGATACATGATATTTATGGTTTGGATTTGCAAGAAAAGCTTTTCTTCCTACCATTTTCCTTATAATCAAAGTTCATCCATGAAATGAGACAAACTTGGATACTCGTAATAATCTCCATTATTTTTATTATTGGCATTGTAATCCTATTCTTTACATTGGGATACATGATCTCGATGCTTTGGATTTGCAGGAAAAGCTTTTCTTTCCACCATTTTCCCTATAATTAATGTTCATCCATGAAATGAAATAAACTAGGATACTCATAATAATCTCCATTCTTTTTGTTATTAGCACTACAATCATGTTCTCCATATTGGGATACATGATATTGATGCTTTGATTTGCAAGAAAAGCTTTTCCTTCCACTATTTTTCTTATAATTACTGTTTATCCATGAAATGAGATAAAGTTGGATACTCATAAAAACTCCATTGTTTTTGTTATTGGAACTACAATCATGTTCTCCGCATTGGGATACATGATATAGATGTTTTGGATTTGCAAGAAAAGTTTTTCTTTCCACCGTGTCCTTATCTTTAATGTTCACCCATGAAAGGAGGCAAACTTGGATACTCATCATAATCTCCATTCCCTTTATTATGGGCATTACAATCATGCTCTTTTCATTGGGATACACGATATTGATGATTTGGATTTACAATAAAAGCTTTTTTTTCCACCTTTTTTCGTTTAGTCAAAGTATGTCCATCAAATGAGTCAAACATGGATTTTTGAAATAGTCTCCATTCTTTTTATTGTTAGAACTACAATCATGTTCTCCATGTTAGGATACATGATTTGATGCTTTGGATTTGCAAGAATAGCTCTTCTTTCCACCATTTTCCTAATAATTAATGTTCATCCGTGAAATAAGGCAAACTTGGGTACTCATAACAATCTCTATTCTTTTTGTTATGGGCACTACAATCATGTTCTCCACATTGGGATATGCAATCTTGATGCCTTGGATTTGCAAGAAAAGCTTTTTCTTTCCACCATTTTCCTTAAAATTAATGTTTATCCATGAAATAAGACAAAGTTGGATACCCATAATAATCTCCATTCTTTTTGCTATTGGAACTACAATCATGTTCTCCACGTTAGGATACATGATATTGATGCTTTGGATTTGCAAGAAAAGCTTTTCTTTCCACCATTTTCCTTATAATTAATGTTCATTCGTGAAATGAGACAAACTTGAATACTAGTAAAAATCTCCATTCTTTTTGTTATAGGCACTATAATCATGTTTTCCTCATTGAGAAACATGATATTAATGCTTTCGATTTGCAAGAAAAGCTTTTCTTTCCACCATTTTCCTTATAAGCAATGTTCATCTATGAAATGAGGTAAACTTAGATACTCATAATAATCTCTATTCTTTTTGTTATTGGCACTATAGTCACGTCCTCCATATTGGGATACATGATCTTGATGCTTTGGATTTGTAAGAAATGCTTTTTTTTTCAACCGTTTTCCTTATAATTAATATTCATCTGTGAAATAAGGCAAACTTGGATACTCGTAATAATCTCTATTTTTTTTGTTATTGGTATTGCAATCATGTTTTCCGCATTGTGATACATGATCTTGATGATTTGGATTTGCAAGAAAAGCTTTTCTTTCCACCATTTTCCTTATAATTAATGTTCATCCGTGAAATAAGATAAATTTAGGTACTCATTATAATCTCTATTTTTTTGTTATTGGCGCTACAATCATGTTCTCCATATTGGGATACATGATATAAATGGTTTGGATTTGCAAGAAAAGCTTTTCTTTTGACCATTTTCCATTGAATTAATGTTTATCCGTAAAATGAGGCAAACTTGGATACTCATAATAATCTCTACTCTTTTTGTTATTGGCATTACAATCATGTTCTCCATATTATGATACATGATCTTGATGATTTGGATTTGCAAGAAAAGCATTTCTTTTTCACCATTTTCTTTATAATTAATGTTCATCTGTGAAATGAGACAAACTTGGGTACTCCTAATAATCTCCATTATTTTTGTTATTGGCACTACAATCATGTTCTTCACATTGGCATACATGATATAGATGCTTTGGATTTGCAAGAAAAGCTTTTCTTTCAACCATTTTCCTTTTAATTAATGTTCATCCGTGAAATGAGGCAAACTTAGATATTCATAATAATCTGCATTCTTTTTGTTATTGGCACTACAATCATGTTCTCCACATTGGGATATACAATCTTGATGCCTTGGATTTGCAAGAAAAGCTTTTTCTTTCCACCATTTTCCTTGTAATTAATGTTTATCCGTGAAATGAGATAAAGTTGGATACTCGTAATAATCTCCATTCTTTATGCTATTGGGCACTACAATCGTGTTCTCCACATTTGGATATACAATCTTGATGCTTTGGATTTGCAAGAAAAGCTTTTTTTTCCAATATTTTCCTTATAACCAAAGTCTGTCAGTCAAATGTGTCAAACTTGGATTCTCATAATAATCTCCATTTTTTTTGGGATTTGACACTAAAATCATGCTCTCCCCATTGGGATACACAATATTGATGCTTTATATTAGCAAGAAAAGCTTTCCTTTCCACCATTTTCCTTATAATCGAAGTTCTTTCATGAAATGAGTCAAAATTGGAATCCCTAAAAATCTCTATCTTTTTGTGATTGGGCTTTACCATTATGTTCTCCACATTGGGATACATGATATTGATGCTTTGATTTGGCAAGAAAAGCTATTTTTTCCACCATTTTCCTTATTATTAAAGTTTACCCATGAAATGAGACAAACTTGGATACTCATAACAATCTCCATTCTTTTTGTTATGGGCACTACAATCGTGTTCACCTTATTGGGATACACGATATTGATGCTTTGAATTGGCAAGAAAAGCTCTGCTTTCCTCTATTTTTCTTATGATTAAAGTTCATTCATGAAATGAGACAAACTTGGATACTCATAATAATCTTAGTGCTTTTTTTATGGGCACTACAATTGTGTTCTCCACATTAGGATATACAACCTTGATGCTTTAGACTTGCAAGAAAAGCTTTTCCTCCCAACATTTTCCTTATAACTGAAGTTTATCCGTCAAATGTGTCAAACTTAGATTCTCATAATAATCTCTATTCTTTTTGTGATTTGATACTACAATCATACTCTCCCTATTGGGATACATGATATTGATGCTTTAGATTTGCAAGAAAAGCTTTCCTTTCCACCATTTTCCTTATAAACAAAGTTCTTTCGTGAAATGAATCAAACTTGGAATCCCATAAAAATCTCTATTCTTTTTATGATTGGGCACTACAATCATGTTCTCCACGTTGGGATACATGATATTGATGCTTTGAATTTGCAAGAAAATCTTTTCTTTAGATTATTTTACTTATAAACAAAATTAATCTGTGAAATGGCACAAACTTGGATACTTGTAATAACCTCCATTTTTTTGTTATGGGCACTACAATCATGTTCACCTTATTCGGATATATGATATTGATGCTTCGATTGGGCAAGAAAAGCTTTTCTTTCCACCATTTGCCTTATTATTAATGTTCATCCGTGAAATAAGACAAACTTGGATACTCAAAATAATCTCCATTCTTCTTGTTATTGGCACTATAATCATGTTCTCCATATGGATGCTTTGGATTTGCAAGAAAAGCTTTTCATTCCACCATTTTCCTTATAATCAAAGTTTATCCATGAAATGAGTCAAACCTGGATTCTCATAATAATCTCCATTCTTTTTGTGATTGGGTGCTACAATCATGTTCTCTGCATTGGGATACACGATATTGATTCTTGCAATAAAAACTTTTCTTTAAACCATTTTCCATTTAATCAAAGTTCATCCATGAAATGATACAAACTTGAATACTTGTAGTAACCTCTGTTCTTCTTGTCAGTGGCATTACAATCATGTTCTTCACATCGGAATCCACAGTATTGATGCTTTGGATTTGCAAGAAAAGCTTTTCTTTCCATCATTTTCCTAAAAATTAAAGCTTGTTGGTCAAATAAGTCAAACTTGGATTCTTGTAATAATCTTTATTCTTTTTGTGATTTGGCACTACAATCATGCTCTCCACATTGGGATACACATTATTGATGCTTTGGATTTGCAAGAAAAGTTTTCTTTCCACCATTTTCCTTATAATCAAAGTTGATTTGTGAAATGAGTCAAACTTTGATTCTCATAATAATCTCTATTCTTTTTATGATTAGGCACTACAATCGTGTTCTCCACATTGGGATACATGATATTGATACTTTGAATTTGCAAGAAAATATTTTCTTTAGATCATTTTCCTTATAACCAAAGTTCATCTGTGAAATGATACAAACATGGATACTTGTAATAATCTCCATTCTTTTTTTTTGGCACTACAATCATGTTCTCCACATTAGGATTTGCAGTCTTGATGCTTTGGATTTGCAAGAAATGATTTTCTTTCTGCCATTTTTCTTGTAATTAATGTTTATCCCTAAAATAGCACAAACATTGATACTTGTAATAATCTCCATTCTTTTTGTTATTGGGCATAACAATCATGTTCTCCTCGTTAGGATATACAATATTGAAGCTTTGATTTGCCAACAAAAGCTTTTCTTTCCACCATTTTCCTTATTATTAAAGTTCATCTATGAAATGAGACAAACTTGAATACTCATAGTAATCACCATTCTTTTTGTTATTGGCACTACAATTATGCTCTCTACATTGGCATACACGATATTGATGCTTTGAATTTGCAAGAAAAGCTTTTCTTTCCACCATTTTCCTTATAATCAAAGTTCATCAGTGAAATAAATCAAACTTAGATTCTCATAATAATGACCATTCTTTTTGTGATTGGGCGCTACTATCATGTTCTCCACATTAAGCAAACTCCCTGTCGATTAGCCTAACATCAAATGTAGTGTCTGAGCTTTTGATGAAACGTGTCACGAAGTAATTGGAAATATCATAATCCAGCTCTAGATAGGCCTATGTACATATGAAGTGGACTTTCAAGTTATAGATATTAATCCTTCTTGCAACTGCCTATTAGGAAGGCCATGGATACACTCTGCCAGAGCTGTCCTATCCTCTCTCCATCAGAAGCTTAAATTTATGATAGATGACAAAGTAGTCACTATCAGAGTTGAAGAAAAAATAATCACCACTATTTTCACCGAGGATATCTACATAGAGCCTAATGAAGATGTATTGGATTCATCATTCCAATCCTTCGAGTTCATCAATGCAATATTTATGGGAGAATGATTTCCAATAGTTGAACCTCATCTATCAAAGAGTACCCACTCGGGTTTAAAAATGACTATTAGCAAAGGTTCTCATGCCGGACAAGGGCTTGGTAAGAATTTACAAGGGATGGTCCGAGCCTTATAGGTCACCACTCAAGCTAACAAAATAGGCTTAGGATTTAAAGCCAATGCACACTCAAGAAAACAGCAAGAAAAGAGGACCTGCAACTAGGAGATGACACGATCATTAGGTCGAGAGGGGGAGTCAAAGTCGACAATGATTCCATCTATCCATGAGATATTTCATTTGGAAGGACAAATTGATCCAAGCAAATTGGAAGAGTAAAAGGCGAAAGATGTCTTGGTCATCCTAAACAGGGCACTTAACAACCTTTATCTCTAAGATACTGAGCCGTAAACTTGTGTTCTTCCACTAAAACCTGATTTTAATGATGGGGTCATGACGGAAGCCCCTACACTTTTTGTGTCCCTTTCATGTAATGTCAAAAAATGAAAACCTACCTACCCTCGCCCAAGGGCAGATGGGTGTCCTATGTAAGGGGCATTTTTTATCAAACGTTATTAATGAAATGACTTTTTCATATATCATTCCATATTATGTTTCACTTTTCAACCTTTTTGTCTCCATTACTCATTTGCCTTCATTTTTATCCAAATCCTTTAGTTGTGCGTGTGCCTTTTGCAATGTTTATTTCTTTGCCCTTTCAGATGTCCTAACTATAGTGACATAGAAGTGTTTAATGGGTCTTTGAAGAATGATTTTGAACAGTCAATTTGCACTAGTGAATCGATCATGAAGAAGATTTTGAAAAAAGCTCTGTACCACCAGACCTCTTACGATTAGTTGAGCAAAAGGAGAAGAAGATCACAACCCACAAAGACCCAATGAAAGTGATAAATCTGGGTACTCAAGAGGACCAAAAAAAGGTTAAAATTGTAACCTCAATAAAGTCAACAACTAGAACCAAGTTGATAGACCTACTCCAAGAATATTAAGATGTATTTGCTTGGTCATACCAAGACATGCCAGGACTGGACACTGATATAGTGGTCCACAAGCTTCCCATCAAGCCTG